>CAJVQA010010296.1:0-11479 GCA_910591915.1 Cetraspora pellucida | reverse complement strand
TAAAAGCCAGATTGGTTTGTTATTGCATGATGCATCTTCAATAAGGTTATTAAGTATGTGAATTGGTATAGATGTGCAGTAATAGTAAATTCTTTAATGATATCATTGTACTACTTAGAGTTGATGTGTGTTTTGTAATTATATTCTTCTTTTTAGTTAGATTTAAAGATTTGTTGGTTGGTATGTCTAAAGAATGTTCATTGGTCAAAGTGTTGTTGAATGTGCTGTTTGATGTCTTGGGGGTCAGTGATTACATCATTGCTTATTCTGATGTT
This sequence comes from Cetraspora pellucida, assembly GCA_910591915.1. NCBI lineage: Eukaryota > Fungi > Glomeromycota > Glomeromycetes > Diversisporales > Gigasporaceae > Cetraspora > Cetraspora pellucida. The sequence continues at coordinate 11,204 of CAJVQA010010296.1, read as the reverse complement.
ATCAAATTTGACTGGATCTTTGTAACAGTTAAGTATGCTATTAATCATTGATTTTGAATTTGATTGAAGTTTAAAGCATCTTTTAGAAATATTGTTATTAATTTGTTGTCTTATTTCTTTAATATTTTCTATATTGCAGGCATAATAAATAGATTTCCATTTAGTTTTAGCAAGTGCTAACCAGTTTGGCAGTGAGTTGTGAATGGTTGGTAAAGGTAAAACATTAAGCTGGTTGGATATGTTTATTTGATTAATAAGGTAATTGTATTGGAGTAGTATAGAAGTAGAGTTTTTTAATGAGTATTTGACTTGTTTGATTATATTGCCTAGTTTCTTAAGATGTTAATATAGAGATGATGCCTTTGTAGAGAAGATATTTTGAAAGTTTCTAACTGTAAATTTTTTGTTTAGAATATGTTGTATAGCAGCAAAGATAATACTGTTTTGAATTTTGTACCAGGAAGATTCAAGTGATTCTGAGGTTTGTATGCTGAGTAGAGTTTTGTTATTATTAAGATTTGATGTTACTTAGTCTGCAAATTGTTGCCATTTATCTTTATTTATATTTTTTGTATAAGAATGTTTTTCTATGTGTTTTGGTAGAATGTCTGAGTTTGCCTATATATGCATAAGGAAAGAGCCAATGGGAGTTCAGAATTTTATGATCACTCTGAGTACTAGAATCAGGATTATCTATAGTAAATGAGTTGAGATATTGAAGGAGAGGTTGATTGACCCAAATGTAGTCTATACTGCTCTGGTATCTGTTGCTTTGCCAAGTAGATGTTGAATTGTTAGTATATGTAGCCAGGTTATACATGTTGTTGTATTGAAGAAAATGAAGTAGCTTATATTTAGTTAATAAAGAATAAGTAATGTTATCAGGAGCATTGAAATCTCTCAAGACAATAGATTGAATGTTTGATATATAGGCTTGTTGAAGCCATTGTATTACAGTATTTTGTACTGATAATCTTAGTTGAGTATTATCACATGATAGATAGACTGAAATAATTCTAAATTTAAAGTGATGTTTAAAGAAGATATCTACTGCAATGGCATATTTTAGAAAGATAAGTATTTAATAAATATGGGTTTTTATAGATTTGTGAATCATAATGGCTATACCTGCTTTAGGACCTTCAGTGCATGACTACAAGTATGTAAAATGTTTAGATTTTTGCAATTTGGTAATTGGGTTACTAGCTGCAATTTTGGTTTCTGTTATTCTAATAATGCTGAGGTTGTTAGAGAGGCAGTAGTCTTTCTATACTTGTTGTTTTAGGTCTTTATTAATTTCTCAAACATTATATATACTAATTGATAAATAGAGTTTGTTATTATAGTGCTGTATTTCTGAAGTATTGGAATTTGAAAAATGATAGCTGTTATGATTTTGTGTTGTTTGGTTTTGAGAAGTTAGGATAGACAAAAGTTCGTAGGATTTATATTTAATAGGGTTTATATCTATATGGTTAGGAATAGTAAGATCTGTAATTTTAATATAAATATGTGTTTCTGTGTTATTGAGATTGACTGATATTTTGATTGGATCAAAGAAAAGATTTTGGTATAGGTGTTTAATAAAATCCTTAAGTGTTATTTTTTTTTTTTTTTTTTTGAGTTAAAGTTTCTGTCTATGGGAGTTAATGTTTTTATTTATGTATTTGGACTTAGGTGCCTCTAGGGGCTCCCTTACATTGAAGGTTACATTAGCCACATGTGCACTTTTGGTGCCTAATTTAAGTAGTCCACCTATACATTACTATACAGGTTCTATACTAGGTGCCATACCTGCAAGCCAACTACAAGTCTTGTCTATTTAAACCCTCTGCATATGTAGTCTACTATGTTCATGAGGACATCTTCAAGGCTACACCCATCCAAAGTACCCAATGCCTTCAAGTACTCTTAGAACTAGTTTATTCTCGACAGGAAACTTATTAGAACCTTCCATGTCCCACATACAGCTGATCTAGTTTTATGCAACATACTATAGTTATCTAATACTTGCAGTTACAGGAGTTACCTGTTTAACCACTATGTTACATTATTTCTACTCTTGTAAAGTTTACTAGAACCTCAGTACCTATCATCATGATGTCTTCTTTATTATCTCTTACTAACCACTACTCAGAACCTACAGGACTTTCCTGACTTCCAATTCAGATAGCCTGGTATAGTATACTTATGTATTCTTTTCCTCTTGCGATTCTGGCAGTCTGGTTGGTCATGTGCTCCTCTACACATCTTGATATCTGGTTTATCCACTTATCTCTTTGGGGGTGTTTCATGGGCTTCCATCAGTCTGACCGTACTGTCAAAAGTTCATGCTATCTCTTTACTTGAGAATTTTCAAGTGGCTTCTAACTCTTTGGTTCCTTAGTTTACTGTGCCTGGTGGTCTTATCGTGGGTTTGCACTGAAGTTTTATGCAACACTGGTTATTAACATTCTTCTATATATGTGTAATGTTACACTTGGCATAGATGCTCTGAGCTCCTATTTGAGATGGTGCAACTTAAGGTTACAGATACACAAATCCAACTGATCATCAAGAGACAGTTTGCCATAACACAGGTTAATTTTCAAATTTTGTCATAGGTGGAATTTGAACCTTAGACCTGCCACTTGGAGGATGACAACCCAAACACTACACTAGGATTGCTATCCTCTCCTTAAGTGTTATAGATTGTGGTAATAAAGATAGATAATATCATTTTAAAAATTTGTTATAACAAATGTCTATCTCTAAGGGAGTTGAAGTGTTGGTATTAGAGATGTTATATATAGTGTCTTTTACAGATTTCCTCACACTAGGCTTTACTGCCTGCCTATTGTTATCATTCTCCTCTAAAGATGGCCTAGTAAATATGGAGGACATTATAGTTTTAGAGGTGGCAGCTGCATCAATATGTTCTGTAGAAGATGTTATTGAAAAGGAGGATTTGCACTTTCCTCTTGTGATGTAAAAGTAGTATTTTCTGTTGTTTTTGTTGTTTCTTTTGGAGGTGTAAATATGTCCTTATCTACTTCTTGGGGGTTGATATCTCAGAATTTTGTATAAAAAGAGAGTCTTCATATTGTTCTGAGATTGAGATTTTAAGATGTTTTATTAAAAAGTCTTCAGCTGCAGGGTAGTAGAATTGATTGTAATTAATGCATATTTTTTTAGTAATATTTTGAATTATATTTCTAATTTAAAATATGTGATAACTCTTGTGAGAATATGAATGTCAGTAGTTGTTTTGATCATTTTTTCTAGGGCTTCTTTTTGTGATAGGCCTGTGAGTTCATCATTGTCTCTTGCTGCTAGTATGAGGCTCTTAAATAGCAATAAAAGTAGTATGTAGATCAGGCTATATTACTTTCTACTTAGTTGAGCTTTGCAATTGACTTTTCAGTAGCTATTGCTAAACCTATAAGTTCTTCTTTAGGTGTTGGAATAGAAAAGCTTGCTGCAAGTTTTTGTTTAGAGTAGAAGCTATCAGTTTCCAAGGTTGGGTATACCCATTCTTTTTGTTCTGATTCTGGTACTGGGTGAGTTTTAAAAGAGTTGAAAAAATAAAATTTTAATATGTTTTCTAAATTATATTTAGTTGATTTAGGTAATATGTCACAATCTTTGTTAGAGCAAAGATGAATATAGTGAAGTGCTGCTTTGAAGATTGCTTCAGAGTGCTCTTTGAGAGTGTATAATAAGTTTGATAATGAGTATAATATTGGCAAAAGTTTTTTGCACTTTTCTGTTAATTTTTGTGATATTAGCATTTTAATGTAGTTGCTAGTTTTTTGTTGGTTGATTTTCTCAAATTGGTTACTGTATTTTTTGAAAAAAGATTTAACCAGGTTTCATAAGTTGTAAGATGAGGCTTAAGTGATAGGATTCTAAAGTATTTTAAAAATTTTTCAGATAGAATATTGAGATTAGTTTTAATATTAAATCAGTTGTCATTTTGGATTATAAACTCGAGTTGCTTGGAGCTGTATTTGATGTTAAAGTGAAGTGTAAATCGTAATAGTTTAATATTAAGTTTTTTCATAAATTCTTCAAAGTTGATAATTCTATATTTATGATTTAGATAAAGATGTAAGTATGCTAAGTTTATAGTGACTCTACATCTATTAGTATGTGAATAAGGTGGGATAGAATAGTGTAATCAAAGAATATATAAATAGTCTAGTTGGGTAAAGAAAACTTTTGTAAACTTGGTAAGTAAGCCTTTAAAAGTATTATGAAAGGCTTTAAAAGGGATCAGTTTTGATTTATCAAAGTCAGGACTTGAGTTAATAATGAAATCTGATAAGAACTTAGGTTTTTCACTTGCCATTTTGTTAAGAATATAACTGAAAAAGAATTTAACAGATGGTCTGTTGTTATTTTTATTATTGTTAGATTTATTGAAGATAACTTGTACAGAAATAAACTCTTTGAGGTTAAATTTCAGGAGGTTGAATAGTTATAATGCCATTGGAGTGTTAAGTTTATTATGTTGTTGCATATTTGAAGTAATAGGATAGTTTTTGAACTAGTCAAAGTCTTTAGAAGTATCATATTTTGGGGTATTTGCTTTTTGTTTGAGTTGTTTGCTATTGTCTGTATTCAGTTTGTTGTTGTTTAAAATTTCTTTGATATTAGAGTGTTGTCTGGTTGTTTGTCAGTATTTTTAGTCTTTTTGAAAAGTTTATCTAAAAATTTTTTAAAGAAAATATATTTGTTTTCTGCAGATAATTGTATATATTTGATTTTGCAATAGAGGCCACATTGCTCCTAGTTCATAAGGCTTACAAATTTGATAAGCTTTAGTTTGAGTTTGTGAATACATTGAGAGTGAGTGGGGAAGCCACCAATTTCAGTTTTAAATACAAGTCTTTTGGGTCTAATGAATATTTGTTATCAGTTAGCATAATGCAAGATACATCTTTGGTTTTGCAAATAATGCATGTATGTGCATGGTGAGAGTAGGCTGTTAAAGAGATTTGATTATTGGTATCTTGTCTAATATTGTAATAACAGTTAGAAAATGGATTAGCAATTTTGTGTTTAGGCAGAAAGGATAACTTTAGCACATTATTAAAAGATTTGTAGAGTTTGACATCTAGATCAATTTCTATTGAATTAGACTCAATTTCAGATGTAGAGGTAGTGTTAGAGATAGGTGTTAGAAATAAATACTGTGAAGCAAAATATGTGTGGTATTTTCCACAAAAGCATTTTGTGATAATAGGTTGACTAGGGCTGGAGAAGAAGTAGTAACCATTGTTGGTATCACATTGTGTAGAATTGAAGTTAACTGGAAGGACTTTAAAACTTTTACAGTTTTTGTCCAAGGTAGCTAAGGTTTGACCACTATATTTGTTTTGAAGAGTATCTAGGTCGAAGAAGTCTGGTTCAATAGTGATGATGCTAGATATTTTGTGTGACTATCCTAGCATAGTGGTTGTGTTACTAAAAAATAATTTTCAACTCAAATTAAATAATCTGATTTTCAGATAAAATTTTCTAATTTAAGGGCTTTGTAGATAAGTTAGAAAGGATCTGAGAAATGTGGAACTATTAGAAAGACTAATTGGATGTTTAGAAAATTTTAATGGATGTTAGAAAAGTCAATTTTCCAAGGCAACCCAATGAATTTTCCTAAATTTACTAGTAAAATAACCTGCAAAAGCAGATTTTAGTTTAGTCTTTTTTCAATATCTTAGTGCATTTTGGTTTGTTTGCTATAAAATATATATCATTATGATCAAAATAAGGTGCTTGTTACTTTTTTAATAAGTAACAAGGTGGAATTAATTAGTAAAATATTTAGTAAATAAACAAAAACCAAAACTTTAGTTTTGAAACTTTTCTCAATGGTTAAATATTTCAAAAGCCTGAAACCTGGCCATCTAAGAGGAGAAAAGTGAGCTGAGCAACTTTACTTAGAGGTGCAAATAAGGTTTATTTAATAAAATATTGAGAAATAATTAAATGTTTTTAGTAAAAATTTGGTACAAGTGATCTACAAAGAGAGTTACAGAATTGGTCAAAGATAAAATATATAGAATTAAATATTTTAAATATAATATTAGAAATTATTAGTTTTTATAAAATTAGATAAAAAATAATTATTATAACAACTGATAATAGATCTAATATAATTATATTTGCTACTTATTTAGAATAAAGTTTTAAAAAAAGATTAATAATACTGATTTTAAATATTATTGTTTTGTTGCTTATACTTTAAATCTAATTATTACAAACAAATTAAATCTTGTTAATGCTTTTATTATAAAAACAAGATTTTACATCTATTATATATAATTTACAATTAATTTTTAGAAAATTAAAAGATATATTTAAAATAAAAAATAAAAAATTTATTATACCTAAACTAAATATTTTAATCTGTTAAAACAATATCTTTTTAATAATTGAAAAATTAAAAAAATTAAAAATATAATAGATATTCTTGTTACATTAAATAATTCTTTAAAAAAAATTATTTAACTGAATCAGAATAATCAAAAATTAATATATAGTTATTATTTTTTTAAGATATGAATTTGTACTTTTGGTTCCAATTTATTTCACTAAAAATTAGTTTACTAACATTACAATTCACTAATAATCAATTTACTAACAAGTTTATTTTACTAACAATACGATTTGCTAACAGTATGATTCACCAACAAGTTTTTTTTATAAATTATACTAACCTTAACTTGACTCTAACAGCAATGTTCAGAATTACTTTGTTAGTCAAATTACTGTCAGTAAATCATATTGTCATTAGAATAAACTTGTCAGTAAATTAACTGTTAGTAAATTATACTGTTAGTAAACTGATTATCAATAAAATAAATAGAATCATATTTTTTAATATATAGTTTTTATTTATTATTATTATTATTTTAAATACAATTATAGGAAATTTATAATTTTTTAAATTCTATTTACCAAGTAATATTGATACTTTTATTAGTAAATTATTTGACCTTAGGGTTTTTATTAAATATTTACTACAATTAATAGATCTTTTGAAGAAATTATTAACATCAAAACTTATTATTACAGCTATGTCAATTAAACTAGATAAGTATTAGCAAAAATTAAATTAATTATCCTTTACAATTACACCACTTGATCTAAATATTAAGTTTTTTTTATATGCTTTAGAAAAATAATATAAAATCTAACAATATATAAAAAATCTTTCTTCAAAATATATTATCTCTAATGTCAATTTATTATCTTAAACAGATATCATAAAATTAACTTCATATGATTATTTTAAAAAGAAACTTGAACATCTATTTAATTCTTCCAGTATAACAAATAAATTATTAAATTATTTTATATCATTAAAGATTGATTATAAAGTATTATCATAGTAAAAAACTCAACATTACAAAAATATAACAAAAATGACTTAAGATTACCTGTGCATACAGCTACTAGTGTACCAAGTAAGCAAATATTCTCTGTTACTAAACATATCAAAAATCTCATATATAATTATTTAGATCCAGAAAAAACACAAACAACTCTCTGTCTTAAAAGTTGATATAAATTTGATTTAATTAAAAAGCTTGAATCTTAAAACCTTAAAATTAGCTTAATGTTAATATTTTTTTTTTTTTTTTTTAGCTTTACTTAGCTTAGTGTTAATGTGTTTTTAAAGTTTAGAATATTCAATTGTTTTATTGTTGTAAAGATCTATTATTTTCTAATTTAAAACAAATTAATAAAAAGTTCGAAACAAAGTTTACAACTAAGTTTAAAACTCGAATGTGATCTTCACATGATATTTTTTTAAACTTTTTCGAACTGTTTCTGAACTTGAACTTTTATGAAACAGGACCGAACCGAACTTTTAACATCCCTAGTTATGAGCATGGTTAACCCAATTTTGGTAAAAGATCTTCATAGCCGGGAAGGCATGACCGTGATCGTACGGCGAAGATCACACGGTTACTCAGGGATCACGTGATCCGGGTCTAACAATATCATCTTATGATACAAAATTATAAATTACAAATCAGAACCATAAACGGTAATTTGAAATGATTGTTAGTCCATACTTGTATTCAAATTACTTTTTAACATGTTCTTCATAATTTTTATGTAGATGCATCAAAAAAGTAACTATAAATTTATCGAAAACGCAAGTTTGAAATTCCCTTGTCGTAGACACTATAGGAGAAACCGTTGATGTTACACAACTGATCCTTCACCCGGTGTGCAGCATATAAAAAAATTATTTTACAATACCAGATTATTCCGCTAGTACATGTTATGATTAGAATCCAACATCATTTTTATTATAATAGAACGGTGTTGGATTATAATCATAATATGTACTAGCGGAATGGTCAGGTATTGTAAAATAATTTTTTTATATGTTGTACACCGGGTGAAGGATCAGTTGTGTAACATCGACGGTCTCTCCTGTGCAGTACGTAGACACCCGCTGGCTCTGATCCACGATTCAACATACGGTTAAAACTGAATTAATCACGTGCGTTCTGTTTCGGTTTTGATTTGCTAATAGTCATGAAATCGCTTTACATATACTGCCGACTAATAAGATCAGTATGTAACAGTTAAACAATTATAAATAATAAAACTGCTATAATTTTGAATTTTCTAAATTCTTGTTTAATTTGCTGATTTATTTGCTCCTGGTTTAGTGCAACTACGTTGCGCAGCTACGTGCCTTGTTTGATATGACAAATAGGGTTATTACCACCTAATTACGTTCAATGAGATTCAAGACTTTGTAATTTCATACAATTTAACCCTTGTTTAACTCTCTTTACAAACGATATATTACGCGATTTCATCACTTCGTTCCAGGTAAAGATAAAATAAAGAAATGATCATTTCATGCTGTGTAATAAATAGACATTTGATATCAACACGGGTTTTTTGTTAAATAATTTACGCAAATACAAAGATCAGTATTATTACTTTTGTTGATCTTAAAACGATTTATTTTAGTGAAGTTACACTTAAAACCTAACTGGCTTTGTATTTGCAACTGAAGTGGCGTTTAAATGAAATATTGTTTAACACTGCTTATAGTATTCAATACATGTACCATACCTAAAATTTTTAACAAAGAAAATAGTGTAAAAGTTTTCAAAAACAAAGAAAAAACCCGATTATATAGCATTAATTATTATTATTATTTTTTTTTAAAAAAAAAAAAACTTATAAAGAGGATAAAAAAAAAAAAAAAAAATCAGACTGGCAATATCAATCTAAACATGACAAAAACAAAATTCCTATCGATAAAACCAATAAAATCGAAAAGAAAAAAACAAATTCATTACTTTGAGACTGCAGTCTTTAAAGATAAACTTAGACTTTCGATTGAAAGAAATATTCGAGATTTTATTTCAGATAAAGAGGATTTTAATTTTAACCACACAGTTGAACAACTTTTGGCACCTTGCAAAAAAACTCGAGGAAAACGAGGTAGAATAACACGACCTCAAAATGCATTCATCTTGTATAAAAAAGATTTTAATGACCAAATAAAAAAAGAATATCCTAATGCAACTTTTGCACAAATATCAAAAATTATTGGGGGAAAGTGGGCAAGTGCATTGGATGAAACAAAAAATCGATATATTTTGCTAGCAAAGCTTTGCAGCCGTGTTCATCGTGATATCTTTCCGAATTATAAATTTATGACAAGATTGACAAGAGAAAAAAAAGATTATATTATGCCAAAGGAATCTAAGGAATCTGAAAAAGAATTGCAAAGACCATGGTCACCTTTATCATCTATTATAGTTCCCGAAGAATCTCAGCCGTCCTTAAACGAGCAAACAACTTTGTTCGATCTTGGTATTAATATGCCTCAAGAAAATTATGGAGTAGTAAACGCATTACAAGAGACGCAGCTCATGACTGAATCACACTATTTGGACCCTATGACAGAACTAATTGATATGTTTCAATCGAATAAACAATTCACAACAAATTGTCACAACTATCCAAATTATTTTAACTATGAAACGGAATCAACAGAAATATTACCTTTTGATTTAACTGAAAATGCTTGTGTAGACACAACTTTGCCATTTCGTTTCAGTGAAAATACTAGCATTGATACAACTTTGCCTCTTCATTTTATTCAAAGTACGCCACAAGATTTTAACGACTATCCAGTCGGGACAGTAAACTCTGATTCCTTCCTATTTAATACAACTTTTGATTCTTTTGAATCAACGAATGAACATTTGTATAATATTTTTGATTTAACCGATATTTAACATGTCTAGAATTACTTTATTAAAAGAAATGTATACGTAAATTAGAAAATTTCTATTCATGACTTTAAAAAGTTATATAAGTTATAGCAAATAAACTAAGACACGAAAAAATTTTTTTATTATTAAGTATATAAAATTTCGAGGAATTTCTTAGATTTATTATAATATCTTAAGCGATATGATAACGCAAGCACCTGGTTTAAAATTATGCCTTTAAAATAACAAAAGTTACTCAGTTTTGGAAACCATCGTCTCTATATGATTGCACCCGTTATAGTAATAATAAATATTATGAAACCAATAAATTAAAGAATCTTTGAGAGTTTTCCAAAGGAATATGAAGTTCTTTATGTTATTTGTTAACAAGTTATCCAATTATGTAAAAGTACGACCAAATTAATGATAGTTACAAGATTTCTTACTGCTTAGTGCATTATATTAAGTCAAATGTATATTTTTTTTAGCGTATAAAAACCAATAATCATGTGGACTAGTTTATTTATTTCGCAATGGAATAAATAAGTTTTTTTTTATTATTGAAATTAGGACCAATCAAATTGGTTCATATTTCTAAAAATTTATTTTTAGAATCATGTAACACATTTTCATAATATTATTTTCAAACACTTGGCAAGATGCATCAGTTGAAACTACAATTTTTAAGCGTGATTCATGCGAATTTAGTAATAAGACCATAAAATAAAGAACAGTAGATTCAATTTTTATATTAATTCAAAGATTTAAACTATACTGCATGCATCCGAATCTTGTTTCTAAGGTAAACATAAAAATAACGACTATACGTGCGAATAAATGTGAACGTTTAATAACGATCTACACTTTTTATTAGATATGTTATCAAAATTATATATTCACACTTACACCCATGAACCATGACTATTGTGATTATTCTGATTCTAAATTAATGTAACGCCT
>CAJVQA010010295.1:0-11479 GCA_910591915.1 Cetraspora pellucida | reverse complement strand
CTTGGGATTCTTTAGGAACAGAAACCTAAGAATAGCCCTTCTTGTTATTACTTTAATAAATAGCTTTTGACTATAAAACTGTATTGATACTCCCCCTCTAGAGTAATTCCTACAGGCAAGGTTTATCTCTTCTTAGTAAAACAAAGTAAAGTTATTAGTATTACATTACCTTTCCTGAACTGTCTCAAAGAAGAGTATAGTTTCTTGACAATGTCTAACAAAAGCTATACTTCTCTCTTGGACACTACATATACTCGTAAGGGATTTCCTGTGCTGTGTCATCATTATAGTGTGAAAATTTAGAAGGCTTTTACCTATAACACTATTATAAACTAAATATAAAAAGATAAAACTAAAATTAGTAATAACTTAGTTATGCCTATTTGTTTACATGTTTATTATTGTGTTTATGGTTTTGAAAATCAGTTAAAATATAAAAGTAATTATTCAAAAAGAAAAAATTAATAGAGTTATAGTTTTATTTATGTTCTAAGACAAAAATCAGATGTTTTTATAGTTAAAAATACATTTCTAATAAGTTTATTAAAAATATAGATAAAAATAAAAGTACTATTGTCTGAAAAAGCAATATAGTTAAAAGAAGAAAGGATAGTATACTGTATAAATACAAAGTTGAGTTATTTGTAATAATTTTTGTATAAAGTTTTTAGATATATTTAATAAAAATAATGGATTTATTAGACTAAGATCTTTATTAAAAGTATTATACTTAGAAATAGAATATATTTTATTATATTTTTATTATTTAAAGACTTGGCCAAAATTAAAATAATAATTGAATAAAATTGTAATAGCTTAGATGTGTATAAAACTAGTATATTTAATCATTTTATAACTTATGTCTTTTAGGATACAGACTTTATTATTTAAAAGTTAAACTATTATATTTAATATTTTTTTTATTGTGATAGTTTTAGTAAGTAAATTATATTAATTAAAATTAATATATAATTGTAATTAATAGTATTGTTATTAGAAGTTTTGATAAAGATTATAACTAATTGATCTGTATGTTATTTAGTTTTTAAAATAGTTTTGAATATGTTATTTAATAATATTTAGTTTAATAATAAGTTAGTTAAGAAGTTTAATAGTAAAAAAATAAATAGGTTTATGATAATAAGTAAGAATTTTGTTGATAATTTATTTAAAATATAAAACAAGAATTTTATATCATTTTTCAAAAATATTTAATAATTGTTAACAAAGAAAAAGTGAGTTTTTTATATTATGTATATGATATAATTGTTTTAAATATTACTAATATATATAATTTATTTTTCAATATGATTAAATAAAGAAATAAGCTGAATATATATTATATTAAAGATTAATTAATTAGATGTAATTTGTATTTATACATATTTTTGCATAATGTTCTCAATCTTAAAAATTACTGAACCTCAATCTTCTCTAGTCAGTATTTTTAAAATTTTCAGAAATAATTTATCAGACCAATTTCTATTAAGATCAGAAGGTTTTACTAGGTTCTATTCAGAATTAGTTGTGTGTCATAAGTTCATATAATATCTATAAGTATCAGATTTTTTGGTCTCATATTACATCTTATAACTTTGGTTATTTCATATTAGGCTCTAACTTGTGTTTTTTACTATATAACTTTTTAACTATAGTTACTTGTTATTTCTAAAAATAAGTTTGTTTTTGGATGTTCTAAATTCTTAGTTCTATAGTATTGTAGTTCTTTATTTTTAAAAATACATCTTTGCAATTGCCATTACTAGAATTTAAACTGGCAATCTTGTAATTTGTAATCTCAAAACATAATGCTATATTATTAATCTTAGAGATCAATTGCTAACTTATTAGTTTTGGTAATTTTAATTAAATAACTAAATTTTTTAAATAATAAATATAATAAAATGATATATGAGCTGTATTAATAATTGTAACTTTATTTCTGACTAATTTTGTTTAATATTCATTGTATTGTATCATAAATAAAAGAGTATTTAATTTTTATCAAGTTGTTTAAGATTTTTATAAGAGTATGTAGTAAGAAAAATGTTGTGAAGCTTGAGATTAGTTGCGAAAAAATTAAAGAATTCTATCTATTTATTAGAATCCATTATCTTGAAATTAAAAATTCTACAACTTATATTAGTATAATGTTTTAATAGTTTGCTATATATATTAGAGAAAGTTTATAAAAATGAAAAAATTAGATGATTATTGAAAATACTAATATTGTTTAAGTCAAAATTATATAAGAAAAAAAACTGAATATTAAATTTATTAGCCTAAATGTAGTTTATTTAACTATAACTAGAATTATTAAACTAAGTGTAATGTGTATTGTTAAAATATGTTCCAATATTATATATTAGAATGATTGAGAAAGTTAATAAGTTTGTATTTTTTAATAAATTATTAATAAAATTCTATATATTAAATTTTCCTAAGATAATAAGATGAAAGTTTAGATAACATGCTGATTGAATATAATTAATAATAATATTTTGTATATCATAGTGTTTTGCAGAATCTGTAGATGAAAGATATACTAAAATTATACAAAACTTATTATTGCTCTTGAAAAAAAGATCTAAATCAATAGCTTCTTTTGGATGTATTATATAGCTATATACATGAAGTCTAAGATAATTACAGATTATAACAACTGTTCCCTTATTTGAGGTTTCAGAGTTGAATCAAGGTTGGCTCATAACCTGACCCAACCAGACCTGTTTGGAGCACTACTTGATGTTAAATTAATTAAGGCAACCTTGGTTTATTCTATTATATGATATATTATTGACCCAATTTTGGTCAATGATATATCATATAACAGAATAAACCAATGTTACCTTAATTAATTTAACGTCAAGTTTAGTTATAAAAAACTTAGACTCTATTCATTATTCTAAATTATTCATAATCGGTTATTCTACAGAAAGACATAGCCATGGTGTCCATTTATGTAATATGGATCAAGTTCTCAAATTATTTAAATGGGATACATGTTGAAAATAATAAAATTAAGACAGGAATGATTATTTCAATTATGCTTAGTCAAAGAGGCGATATTGGAAGGATTGCATTTCTCTTTTTAAATTTGAATGAGGTAACCATAGATGGTATATTAGTGCAAGATCTGGAGGTATTAGGACTACTAGTACGGCAGTTATATCATTAAATTCAATTTTCAATATTCTAAATGCAGTTGAAATAGAGCATATCATATACCATTCGTTGTTATGATAGAAATTCGGTTTATCAGATTGAAGATGATTCGTATATACTTACATATATGATATGAATTGGTATAAAAACCCATCAAATATATAACAATATAGACTAATGTAAATTCAATATAATTTGATGGCACTTTTACAAATTCCATTAGGATATAACGCAAAATAATTTTTTTTTTCTTGGTTAACACTCGAAACTTCTGAAACTTCTGAAACCTTGGAAAATGGCGAAACCTAGAAAATGGCCAAAAAACCTAAGCTTTCCAGGCCAATATTTGAGTGACACTAAGGAACATATTAAGTGGTCGGCTAAAGCGAGCGAGTTTTAGAGTTACCTTTTTGATGCAATTAAGATAATGGTTTATATAGAATATCATGAATGTAATTTATGCAGTATGTAGATCATGTATTGAATTAACTCCGATAGAAAGTTTCGACTTAGGCCGTAACATTAGTGCTATGCTACCTTCACATATTTTTTTTTGTAAATTTCAGTATGTGCGACGGATTTTATTTTGTGAATTTTAGTATGTGCGTGACTCTCCGCTCATTAGTGTGGCATGACATGCATAAAAGCCTTTACTGCTTTCAAATAAATCGCTACTGCGCTCAACAAATTCTCCAAAAAAAAAATTTCGTAACTTGATAACTATAGGAAAGATTTACAAAGTTACGGATTATTTTTTTTTGCAAATTGATGCTTTTCGTTGAGAAGTAGCATATAGTAAATATTCACAAAGTCAGCGAATATTTAATCTAAATTGGCATACTTATAGTCTACTTGCAACGTCACTATAATCAGATGATACATAATTTGGCCAGTAATCAATATCCGAAATCACATACTATTCGGTTACAAGTGATATAGCGCAATGGAAAATTTTCAAGCTTTTTGATTTTCGTAAAGTGATTTTAGATATTTATATAAAATACTAAAAAAAAAAAGAAAAGTCGAGAATAAAAGTACAAAATATATGAGATAACAGAGATAAAAAAGATATAAACAGAGATAAAAGATATAAAAAAAAAAAGATAAAAAGATATAAAAAAAAAGATAAAGAGAAAACATATACAAGATTTAACGCAGATAAAGATAAAAGTGTGTCCAATAATATATACGAATAGAAAAAGAAAAACAAAAAAAAAAAAAAAAAGAAAAGAAATCTATTTATATGCTTCGATGAAGCATTTTCCGAAAAAAAATTCCAGAAATTTTTTTTTTGAGTAATTTGATAATTTTCATTTTAAAAATGATATACGAATGCAGAAGAGACCAGCAATTGAGTAGAAGTATCAAAAACTCAAAAGAGAGAAAAGCCATGAATTGGCAAGTGAAAGTCCATTGGACAAACTATATATACAAATAGAAAAAGGTTAATCATCTCGTCAGAAAAAAAGATAATTCAAACATATAAAATAACCACCTTATGTTTGTCCCGAAAGAGCTAATGCCCTAGGCAACGTGAAAAAGGAGTCTATAATAATAAAGATCAGTGAAAGAGACCGACTGATCGAAGTTGAGGATCTCAATACGGTGAGAATTCTCTGAATTATAAAAATAAGTTAATACGTAAAGCTAGGCAGTAAATACATATAAATAGGTATAAAATATAAATATTTACTAAACACGCAACGAACAGCACACAACCACCAAATAATCCAGGTTGAGTGATTGTTAATAGCACGTGACGTATACTCGATTTAGGTAGTACGTATAGCGATAGTCGTTAACCAAATCAAAATGACCATAAAAATGTGTCTTCCTCGCCAGTATTTAAGTTCCGCAACCCAAATAATCCGACACACAACATTTAAATGGCTTAATGAACAATTTATTTGTGACGCGTTTAGCTCTGACTATCCCAAAAGGTGATAAATAGTTCGTAAAAAGAAAAAAAAGGTTCTCGAAATGCGATATATAGAAATACGATATGTAATAGAGTTAAATATAACGAATAAAGCATTGCGACATTAAACGATTTTTAATTTGCGAAATGAATAGCGATTATTTAAAAAAAAACATCGAAATTATAAACGGAGAGATTTTGAAAAAAAGAAAGGGATGTGTGCTGTTTCTGAGTCAAGACGAAAACTATATATAGGAAAAACAAGGTCGAAATTATAAGACGATAGTGCAGCAAAAAAGAAGTGAAGAAGTAAACTAGACAGGCGAATATGTATAAGCTTTGAGTCGTAAAAGATCTTTTTTTAAATAGAACGAAACGAAAAGGCTTAAAGGTTTCGCGATGACTCAGAAACAACACACTTTAACGACATTATAGAATCCTGGTATTTGGTGGTATTTTTGAGGAGAATCCTAAAATCTCAAGCAGTTGGACAGTGAGCGTTTTTATAATAAAAATGAGGATGATAATTACGATGTGTGATGTGAAATAAAATCAAATAAAATCAGAGAATTTACACAAAATATCAGTAGTAGGTCACATTGAATACAAACTTTGAATATGTTACGTATGGACGTGCGTACATGTGCAGAATGATTGTCTGGAGTGCCACTGATGTAGGGAATAGATATAGTTAGAATATATAAAAATGGAATCATTCAAAGTCATTGCACCGAGTCGACCGAGCCGGTTGTCAATTCTGTCAAAACTCCACACATAATCAATGTCCAATGCGCCTGTCAAAAAAGAGGACAATCACAATTTTAAATCCCATTATTCTTTGTAAATGATGTTCTTTTACATTGCATAAACAATAGAATTATATTGTTCCACATATCTCTGACACTCGAATCCTTGCATTATGTGTGGAGTTGATAAACATCTGTAAACATCTGTAAACGGTAAGTGAGTTTTGTGGGGAAGCCTAATTGATTGGTGCTTATTCTATTATAGAAAATTTTTTTGTTTAATACGGGTGCATGATCTTAACCAACCCATTCATTCGTCAGATTCATTTCTTTATTTTGTTTTATTTACTCCCAAACAAAAACATATCGATATTTGATTAATGTGCGTGATCACGTGCAGTGAATATTAATTATTAAGCAAAAAAAAAAAACAAATAATTCAATATCATATTTATAAAGTGTGTTAAATCAGGTTTGTCTTTAAATGCAAACATAACGATAAAGATAATCTACAAAAGTACAAATAACTGTTTGATATGGGATTGCTTATCATTATACATATATAATCTATCATTTGTGTGATTTCTAAGACAGATCTATCCCATATTAGATGAAATCAACTTATTTCTGGTTACATTAACTTCGCATTAAACTTTGTTCATAGTTATACTATTTAGCGTTAGGTATAAATGCGGTTTTGTGAAAAGCATATGCACGTATGTATGATTTACAAAATTTAGATCTAAAAACTTGTACATCAAGACAAGTACAATAATACAAGAAGAGTACACAAGAAACATTAATTAACAAAAACAAAGATGCTACACTTTTATCGAATAGCTTAATCGGGTGCATTCTCTTATTTACAATAAAATAAAATTTTATATTTTAAATATTACTAGATATTAAACTTGTCGTTTAAAAAATGGGCTAATTATTTTAACTAATATTACTGTATTATAGACTAGATGCCAGACTTTAAACTATAATTTAAATTTTAGGCTAAACTTGGTTTTAAGTTTCGGCACACATCTGCTCGGGCATAATTAAATTACCTGGTTATCCGGGTAATTTATAATAAAAACGTCCACTCGGGTACAATCTTTATTACAATATCATAATATACAATGCCTAAGTGAATCAATACATATTTATTAGAGATGTTCAAAAATGATAACTATGCATTTCGATTTTGTAAATTTTGCAGATCATTAAATAAAAAGAAATTGATTTTTATTTCTGCATTTTTTTTATAGATTAGACTTCAATATTACATAAGGCTTATAAATATATTTGTTAATCTTTTACAGTCTGACGCCAATAATCTCATGCATACGTAATTACGTAAAGAAATCAGAAATAGTCTAACAATTAAGAGATTTCTTTTTTTTTAATGATCTACAAAGTTTTTGCAATAGATAATTGAAAAAAAATAGCTTTACACTTAATCATTGAACTATTGTTATCGCAAATAGTTTTATTCTGGCATTTTACATCCATTTCTAGATTTTTACAACGATATTCTTTGCTATTACAATTATTTTTATATACATACACAATGTTCCATAAGAATTCTGATTTTGTGTACCAATTCACCTATGCAATATGAATAATTTAATATGTCATTCTTGCATTAAAATAACATTTAAATTAAATTTTTAGCACATCGATAAAAGATGAAATGTAATGTTATGTAATTACAGGATTAGTAAATCATTTAAAAATACCACATAGCTTTAAATGGTCTTTATATTATGCAGTGAATAATAGCATGATATTACCAATTATTGATAATTTTACTTAATTTAAAAGAAGTTTGCTATTTATTATTGGTGGTGATTATCACTGCAGTGAATTTGGCTATAAGATGTTTGATAAAATCCATATCTGTATCTTGACTTTCCCCATAACACTAACGCTAATCTACTTTTTATTTTATTATTTTACTATATAAAATTTAAATTCACCGACCTATAAAAATTTGTGTTACACATTTACCAAAGAAAATTTGAATAAATCATATTTAGATCGTAGAATGTACATTGTAGTTATACGTAAACAATTTCAGAAGTCTAAACAATGAATCAATAAAAATCATGTGAATGATGACCTATTTTAAATGTAAAGGTTTTTTTATTCCATTGTCCGTCAGTCAACATTAACCAATTATAATCGTGACACGTAATGACACATAGTATCACGTGCAATGAGTCTGCGTCATGCTAGTCTATTCGGTCTGCTTTATTTCGAATTTTATTTTATGCAATTTGATTGGCTTATGATCACCAGTGATACTCTAATTAGCGGTTAGCTAAAGCGGAGAAAATTTTAGGGTTACTTGCTTGATGCAATTAGGGTGAGTGAGCTATATAGATATCAAGAAAGTAATTTATGCAGTATGTAGATTATATATGAATTAACTCCGCTTTAGCCGACCGCCCTAATTAAAATTTTCTTTTCTAAATAAAATAAACCTTTATAAACAAAGTTTCTCAGCTAACAGAATAAGTCCATGGATAAAATTATAGAATCGAGTCTTAATCATGCATGGATATAATTTAAATTTAGAAATGATTGTCAATTCTTTCGCTACGATCATTTAATATTATTTTTAATGATCTATTGTTATCAATTAGTCTTTCTGGCAAAAAGAAATGAACAAATGTAGAAGTTTATTTGTAAATTTAGACAAAAGACCAATTATAAAGGTAAAGTGATGCCTTATAGTACCATCTTTTAATGTCAATCTGGATCTTTCTTTAAAACATGAATGAATTGCAAGTAAATTTCAGTTGTAGATCTATACAAAAATAATATAACGATAACGATAAGCTATAAAAATTACGTGATCTAATCCATACACGATCAAAAAGTTGTTACAATCCGGTTTAAAATTTTACATAATCATTACACAATGCAATTTCATGCACAAGACTATGAAAAGATACGCATTTTTTCCCATCACTATATGGATATGCATAAGTATAAATTTTATGTAATCTTATCATTATTGTCTATCGTTATATCGAAAATATTCAAATTTTGCAATTTTATAAATAAGCAAAATAGACTAAACTCTGGTAAAATTCTCGCATTTGAGGAGATTTGCGAATTTCGACTTTAACTAAATTTGAACTAAAGCTTTCTTATCAATTAAAAAAAAAAGGACTTTAATTCATCAGATGAAATTAACCAAAGCACAAATAATTATTGTTACAATTACAGAATTCGATTGAAATGAATGAAAAAATGTGGCATTATTTATTATAAAAAATCTGATAAAATATACAGTATATCTTATTGGTTATTGTTACAATTTTTGGGAGTTAGTGTTGATAATTTATATAGTTAAACGTAAGACATTTATTAATGTGGGGGTTTAAATAAATATAGTTTAAAATAATAAAAATTTTCATAATATAATCACCTGAAAATTCATATACGTAATATTAAATATAAATGGGTGATTATGCTTGAGGGGTTATGAAGCTGGTAATTCGGATCCAGTTTATTTCACCAACAGTACGATTCACCGGCAAATTTTTTTTTTAAAAAAAAATTATACTAACCTTAACTCTAATTCTAAACCTGACCCTAACGACGAATTGATTGTCAGTAAATAATATACTGTCGGTAAATTGGAAGTTAGTAAGCAAAGTAGTACAGTACGGTAATACAAGTTAGTACAGACGCATAACAATATGATTTTTTTCATACAAGTACATTTGAATATTTTATGTTTACATATAAGTAGCTGCGCAACGCAGTTGCGCAAAACCAGGAACGGAAGAAATCTATGCAGACACCGGTTCAGTCACAGGAAACCATATTCTTCATTGCAATCCATTCCTAGTATAAGAAAATGACTATTTATAAAAGAAGTCGATGGTACTTGCAATCTGAATATTGGTGATTGAACCTAAAAACCTATTTATGAAGTCAATGTCTGACTGCTATATAGTTGGTTAGCTAGCGGCACTCAGTTCCAATGAATCCGACCAAAAATTCTGAGGCCCTGCAAAAATCATTAAAATCTACGAAACATAATTTAGGGCCCTCTAGTATTTAGAAAGGATCTATAAATTCTTTCGAATAAATCTTTACGATCAATGATTATCATTTT
Source organism: Cetraspora pellucida (assembly GCA_910591915.1). Classification (NCBI taxonomy): domain Eukaryota; kingdom Fungi; phylum Glomeromycota; class Glomeromycetes; order Diversisporales; family Gigasporaceae; genus Cetraspora; species Cetraspora pellucida. The sequence continues at coordinate 1,527 of CAJVQA010010295.1, read as the reverse complement.
ATCAGCCCGATAAAAAATTCGATGAAAAAAAATGAAAACTACCAAATATTTAGCATTGAGGCCTTTAAATTTACATTGGGTCACTAATTTTTGTGCCTAAAAAAGTTATTTTTACTATTGTTTTTTATTCATCTTTGATTTTACAGATGTATGCACTCATTTATAAGTTTTTTTTTTAAAATGTTGAATGATGAATAAATCACGCGGACCAATCAATTCCAAGATTTCACTTACAGAGGCATTCGTTCCTGGTACCTACCTTTTAAAGTATCATTCGGGGTGCTACACAAAGTCACAATGGCAGATTACTAATCATATGCTGAGACTACCTACGTACTTCGTACTCCATTCCTGGTATACGTCGTACAAACTCCGTTCCTGGTAAAGTCAACGCAAATGAATATTTTTATAATTAATTTATGACTTTCTCCTCAAAATAACACTTACAGTATATTCTCAACAACTTAAAACAATCGCACAATCGAACGACAATCAGTAGACTTCGGACAGTCACACAATCGAACGACAATATGTGAAATCAATTTTAGAATTATCATTAAGCATTTTATGTGGTTTTATGTTTTAGGTGTATTCTTATTCTGTGAAGTTTTTTGTGATTTCTGACAAAGATACATTAGCCGTAAAATTATGTCAAAATTGTTTAAAATTGTAAATGTATTTTATTACTAATATGAGAAATTTTTTTTTAGAAATTATTAATATATAAGCCTGATAATCTTAATCACTAATAAATTTAAATTATCAACTTAATAGATTCAAAATTCACTTTAAATTGAACTAAAAGTTTATTTAAATTTTAAGTAAATGTATATATATAATCAGTTAGTGAGACTTTAGTTTAATATAAATAATATACAGATGTAATAGCTGCTGACCCTCCTTATTCACTAAAAAATTACGTAACAACAAATAACAACCCAAATTTGAGTCCAATAATTTTACGTCCTAAATATGGAGACGCGTTTAATAATTTCGAAATTTCCAACTTTTAACCTACCATGTGAGAGTGTTATTACTAACGAATGTGTGATCTTTATTTATAATAATTTAATTAATAAAAGATAATATCTTCTGGTATATTTTCTGTTTGAAATTTAGAGTGTTGCTTTTTATGATCAATGATACTATCTATAAAAAAAAATTATTAAACAATGTTAAATATCGATTATAATGTAATAATATCATTTATTTAAAAAACAAATTTATACTTCCCAGACAATCAGCATTAAAATTAAATAAACTAACGTACGGTTCAATGTATGTTTGAATTTCATCATTTTTCATTTTATGTAGTTGTTTATCAGATTTGGATAATTCTGATAAAATATTTTTATTCTTCTGCCATTCTGTAAAAATATTAACAATTTCTTCCGCTTTAGGTCGGTTTTCAGGTTCCCTGTCCCAACATTTCTTCATTAAATCTGCATAGTGTTGGGTTCGGAAGTTTGCGACTCTGTCGCTCCAAAATCCTAAACCTCGCGTAACGTACAATAAGTAACCTTTTCG
>CAJVQA010010294.1:0-11480 GCA_910591915.1 Cetraspora pellucida | reverse complement strand
GTCCGTGGGAATTGAACCTTAGACCTGCCACTTGAGGGTTGACAACCTATCCACTTCACTAGGTCGCCACACCCCCTATTAATGATTTTAGATACATTGAAGATATAAATAAAGTTAGTTTCTGATATTATAAATATAACAATATAAAGTTTTTTAATAATATATTGGTTTGCTTAATCAAAGTATAACTTATTAAAGTTTTTTTTTAAGTTAAGTAATAGTTAGTTTAGAAATTTGAGTAATGTTGTAGTAGGTAATGATTCTGGCTAAGATTTATAGATCACTTGTTTAAGAGAAGATTAGTTTAATACTTCTTTAAGATTGAGATTAATAATTTTATTGTTTGTTGCTACAGATTTAAAATAAGCTTTAAGATAACAATAAAAAAAATAAAATATATATTTAGGATTAGTAGATGTATTGTTTAGTTAAATAAAGATTTGTTCAGATTGGTCAACTAATTTATAAAGTTCTTTAAAAGATAAGAGTGTATAGAAGATTGCTAAGATGAAAGTAGAAAGATTTAAAGATAGATATATATTGTTAAATAGGTATAGTGTTAAAAAATTGTTTAAAGTAATAAAAAGTTAGATTGTAAATATTATGAGTTATTTTTTGGATTAAGAATTCTACATTTTTTTAAATTGGTGCAAGTGTATATATAGTGTATTGCTGTTTTAATAGCATAGTTTGTTTGGTCTTGAATAGATCAGATAGTTAGTAGTTTAGGTTTTTAAAGAATTAGCTTTTTGTATTTATTATTAGTTACTATTATTATTTGGTATTTGATATAATTGTAAATTTTTTATTCATTAATGTTACTAAATTGTTTTTTGTAATATGTAAAAAATTTTTGAAACCAGATGTTAAATTGTGGTTTGATTAAGTAAAAAGATATAATATGATAGTTTATATTAAATTCTTAGAGAAAGATATTTATAGTAATATTGATATAGAATTTAGAGGTATTATGAATTTGTAAAATAGGAGTATTGCTTTTCAAAGTGTTTGAAATATAGTTTATATATATAAAGGTTTTTAAATAGATAAGTTTAAGTTGTAGATCATAAAATAATTTTTGATGATTAATAGTTTGATATTTGTTATATAAGAATAAATAAAGTCTGACAAGATTTATAGCAATTTAAAATCATTTTTTAATTGAATAAGAAAAATAAAATAGTATAAGTTAAAGAGTATTTGTAATTTGTTTTATAAAAAAGAATATAAGTAAATTTGGTAAGTCAGTTTTTTGTTATACTGAAAAGAATTTTAAAAAGTATTTTGGTTGCTTTAGTAATATGTAGATTTTTGTTTAGAATTGTGTCTATAATAAATTTAGGTTTTTTGGTTGCTATAGTTTGAATTAATAAACTAAAATTATTTTTTATAGCTGGTTTGTTAATTGTTATAAAATTAATATTTGAACCAGATAGAAATCTTTGAGGATTGGTTTTAAGAAATCTAATGTTTGAATTTCAAATATCATAAGTGTAAATAAGAAAAAGTTTTCAGAAATAGGATAGGTTTTGAACTAGTCTAAAAGATGATCTTGTTAGGTTGTAGTTTGTAGATTTATTTTGGAATTATAAGTAATAATAATAAAAAGATGTTTAAAATTATAAAAGCTTAGAACAGAGATATAAAAAAAATTTTTTAATTAGTTTATAGTATAAGTAGAATGTTTTATAATATAGGTAGCAAAAAAGAGCAAGTAAAAAGGATAAGAATTAGGCAAAAAAATTAAGTTTTTTAAAATTAGTAATAAATTTTCCAGAGAGCTAGTAAATTTTCCAAGTTCCTTTGAGAGAATTTGAAAAAATGTTAGGTATTTGAATATTTTCAAGATTGATAAAAAGTAAAATTTCTGTAATACCTCTATAAATTTTTTGAAATTGATCAATAAAATTTCTAAAAGGAGTTTGAATAAAAGTTTAAAGAAAAATATCGATAACTTAATGAGTTTTGGTCTATTAAAGATGAAATGTTTGCTAAAATGATCATCTCAATAAGCTGAATATTTTTATTTAATAAAAGAGAATAAGGTTGCTTAGTAAAATTTAATAAAAATTAAGAAAGTACAGAGGGGTAACAAAAATATTTCTACATCTAAGAACTTGGTTTATAATTTCAAAACTTACTAATTAACCTATATCTTTGATAATTGTATATTAATTCTTATTTCTTGATCATTATATTATATTATTTTTAGATCATATATTTGTATAATTAGCAAGTTATTTAACTTTATTTTTAGAATTTTAATAAATTTAATAAATAGTTATATTTCTATATAAATATTTCAATAACTATCAATCTAATTTTAATAATATTTTAGTATTTTATAAAAAAAAGATTTCTCTATCTACTATATAAGTTTTATATAATTTTAATTAATAATTAATTAAAAAATTAATAAAACAAAATTTTCATAATTCAATCTTTTAATTTAATTTACTTAATGATAATTAATTTAAAATAAATATTTATTTTTTTATTTAATAAATATATATTTTTTTTATAAAATAAAAAAAAAAATTTCAAGGATAGTGATCCTAATGTAGTGGTTGGATTGTCATCTTCCAAGTGGCAGGTTTAAGATTCAAATCCCATCTATGACAAAATTTGGAAATTAACCTGTGTTATGGTAAACTGTCTCTTAATGATTAGTTGAATTTGTGTATTTGTAATCTTAAGTTGTACTATCTCGAATAGGAGCTTGGAGGTGTAATATTACATATATATAGAGAAATGTTAATAATTGGTGTTGCATAAGACTTTGGTGCAAACCTATGATAAGACCACTAGGTATAGTAAACTAAGGAACCAAAGAGTCAGAAGTTCACTTCAAAATTTTTGACTAAAAAGATAACATAAACTTTCAATGATATGATTAGATTGATGAAAGCTTATGAAACATTTCCAAAGAGATAGGTGGATAAACCAGATGTCAAGATGTGTAAAGAAGCATATGACCAACCAGATTATCAAAATCATCAGAGAAAAAGGATACATAAGTATACCATACTAGGTTATCTGGATTGGAAGTTGGGAAAGTTCTGTCAGTCCTAAGTAGCAGTTAGTAAAGGATGATGAAGAAGATGTCATGATGATAGGTACTAGAATTTTAGTGAACTTTACAAGGATAAAAATAGTATAATATAGCAGTTAAACAGGTAACTTCTATGATTGCAAGTGTTAGGTACTATAGTGTGTTGTATAAAACTAGATCAGCTATGTGTAGGACATGAAAGATTTTAGTAAGTTTCCTGTCAAGAATAAACTAGTCCTAAGGGTACTTAAAGACATTAGGTACTTTGAATAAGTGTAGCCTTGAAGATATCCCCATGAGACATAGTGAACTATGTATGCAGAGGGTTTAAATAGGCAAGACCTGTAATTGGCTTGCAGGTATAACATCTAGTATAGAATCTGTATAGTAATGTATAGGTGAATTATTTAAATTAGACACCAAAAATGCATATGTGACTAGTTGTAATCTTCAATATAAGAGAGCTCCTAGAGGCACCCATATTCAAATACATAAATAAAAACATTAACTCCTATAGACAGAGACTTTAATTCAAAAAAAAAATTTCAATTTAATTACTGATTGTAGAGATAATTTAACTAATCTATCATAATATATTAAATTTTATTAATTATCGTATATCTTAATTATCTCAGTAACCAATTATAAATTCAGTATAATTTTTTTTATTTTGTAGAGAAGAAATTTTACTTTCAAATGAAAAAAAAATTGTTCAATTTTAATTACAAAAAGCTAAGATAATTAAAGTTAAAGTTTACTATTAAATTTGTAATATTATATTATGATTTTATTGATGATTATTATGATTATTACATGATATAATTATTATAGCAATATTTGATTCACCAGCATGTATTTTTTAATCTTATATATAATTTTTAATTAGTTATATATATATTTTTATTTATCATAGTTTATTTTAGTGGCATCTATTCGATTATGCATTTTACTCTATTCTTCATAAGCTGAAGTAAATTCACCATCTAAAAAGTTTCAAATATCACATAATAAAATATATCAAGTACTAAAAAATTTATATAAATTAACAAAAAAAAGTTATATTAAAATAATAACTATAAATTATTTTATTTATTTTGAATAATTCAACAAACCTAATATTTATTATAGTTAGAAAGTTAATCTCATCACTAATACTACTCATGTTCATCTAAAAACAACCAATATCGCAATTTACTGCTTGTCATAGTTATGTAATCAGAAAATAAGTTACAGTAATATAAGAGAAGAGATCCAATTCCAATTTGATATAGTGTAATCCTAAATTAAGGCATAAAAAAAAACAAATTAGTATAAGAACAGATTCAAGGAAAGACTAAAAGAAGACTAGTACTTATCTATAAACAAGAACTCATCAGCCAAATATAACTCGCCTATTTTGACTTAGTTATCATACATTATGCAAGAGTTGGATTAAATTAGTAACAGGCTTGACAAATTCCAAACTAACAATATGTATAAACTATAAGTCTAGTTGTTTTAATGATCATTTTACATATCAGTATATTTGGCAAATAAATAAATTATATAAGTAAATAAATAAATAAAATTTAATTAATATTAAATAAAAACAAAAAAAAAATTTCATCAACTTTTTCTGCTAATTATTTTGAACCAAACTTTTCAAAAAGCTGAACTACAGAAAAATGATATAGTTAATATATTAAACTTTTCCAGAGTACTGTACACATATAGTTGAATATTGAAATAAAGTTAAAAAAGAAGTTGTAACTTTGTAGTGATAGTTTAAATACACTTTAGAACTATAAAAGAAGTAGTTGGTAAAAGTCAAAGTTTTTTTATCAAGTAAACAACAAAGTTGGATATATAAGTTCTATACAACTGTAAAACCTACAAGGAACACTTATAAAGGTTAAAAACTTACAAAAGCTACAAAGTTGATTTACCTCTCGCCTTTACTTTGCTTCGAAAAATTTTTGTAAAAGTAGGTAGGTGATTTAGCTTACCTTTTTCTAAAGATCAATATGTAAAACTACCAAAACAGTTAGCAGTATTTATTTTCTAAATAGGTTTATTGATAACATAGATCAAAAACAATATAGTAATACAAACATGACTATATACATGTCTCAAAATACTAAAAATCTAAAAATACTACCTTCAGACTAACTAGTGCTCTATACTGACTTTCTATGATCAAGTCAAAAATTTTTCTTTTCTATATAGTTTTTTGTTAAATAATCTAAGTAAATAGAAAAATAGTAAAGTTATTTCTATTTAGTATAGTTTATAATTTTTAAAGGCTAACACAGGCATATAATTGTGATCATCTAATATTTGTAAATTGTAAGTTTTACATATTTCCTTTTTTCTCATTTATTCCTTTTCTTCCTTTATTTTTTAATTTGTATCTTTTATTATTTACTTCTATACCTTTGTTTTGTTTTTTATATAAAAATTCTTTTTTTTTTGTTTTTTGCTTCCTTATGAAAAGATAGTATCAGATTGATAATGTTTTATTGTAAGGCGGCAGTCAAACGAGCAGTTTATTTCTAACTGAGATAGTGCAGCAGATTGTACTTAGGTACTATTTAAATGGCTGAATAATGCTAGACTTATATATCAGAAAAATTCTATATAATCTGTATAGTTTCAAGAATCCTAATAAAGTACTAACATAACTGCTAAAGTTAAAAAAAAAATATTAAATAAAAAAAAATAAATTAACATTAAATAAAAAAAAAATTAACATTAAATAAAAAAAATAAATTAATATTAATAAAAAAAATAAACTAAAAAAAATTTTAAAAAATTTTAAAAGAAATTTGACTTAGATTAAAGTTATCTAAGCTATTATATACTATATATGTAAATCTGATTATATTATTTAAATTAAGTATATATATATAATAGCTTGGATAACTTTAATCCAGGTCAAAATATTTTTAAAAATTTTTTTAACCTTTTTTTAGTTTAATTTATTTTTTATTTAATGCTAATTTTTAATTTAATTTATTTATCTATATAATTTATTTATTTATTAGGTATATTTTTGCAGAAAAATTCAATAATTGTATTTGGAAAAAATTTTTGGACAAATCTATTTGATCTGATTTTTGGGATACTTTGGTTTGATTTTTTACAGAAATTACCTATTAAGTATCTTCATTTATTATAAAAGAATTATAGAATTTTTATTAAATATTGAAGATTTAAATTCTATAAATCATCTTTGTTCTTCTTCATTAACTAAAAATTGAAAATTATGAAACAGTATTATTAAATTGATTATTAATAAATGCTAAGTAATTTTTTTTGTTTGTTCTATATATAGATACTGTAATTGGTGCTAATATTTTATACTTTTTTTTAGATATTAAATTTCCAAATTCTTTTAGTTTTTTTAAAATTTATATAAACTGAAGAAAATAATTGTTTTAGTGAATGTTGCTTGTTTTTTATCATGTACAAAATATAGCTTAGAGATTAGCTATTTAACATAATTCTGTCAATTGATAATTTACATGATAGCTTCATCATCTAGCTTTTAAATGACAAAAAACTATGCAAAGTTGAAATATATTTGAAGTTACTATATGATTATATGAAATTTTAATTTACAGAAACTTATTATATATAAATTACTGTAATTTTATTTGCTAGTTTTTTTTTGATCAATTTAGAGGTATAAGCACAATGCTGTAATTTGTTATAATTATAATGAATTACAACAAAAAATGTTGCAATTATTATAGTTACAACAAATTATGGCATTATATTTACACCTTTAAACTAAGCTAAATAAATATAACAATTAATTATAATCATTAATTAAAAACTTACAAATATAAATATGTTTTATTAAAGCCTTTTTATATTTAATAAGTTTCAAATTATGACACTTACTGAATGAAAACAAGAAGAAATCATATCTACTTAAAAATCAGAAAAGTTATATAGACAAATTGCTAAACTTGTTGATTGTAATGCAAAGACTGTTGGAAATATGCTAAAATGATATAATAATCTATTTTAAATATCACCAGATTATTAAGAAAGACCATCACTCTTAAATTAAACTGCACACAATTATCTAATACAACTTGTTTTAAAAGATTGCTATATGACTAAAAGAAAAATTTAAGCAATATTGAAACAGCAAGAAGGCAAAGTAATAATATATTTTTTTTATCTACTTTATATTTTATTATTTGTTTTATTTTATTTATTACTTTTATTTTATTGTTTAAAAAATTTTGTATATTAAAGTTAATTTCTCAAAGAACTATTAGTTATACTTTTAAAAAAGCTAACTTATTCATATATGTTGCTCATGCAAAGCTTTTTATTAATACTAAAACTAAAAAAGAATGTCAATAATAGGCAGAAATATATTTTAATTAGACAACTAAAGATTGGAAAAATGTCTTCTGATCAGATAAAAAGTTTTTCTGTTTGATTCCTTCTAATTTATATCAGTATATATAGAGAAGACCAAAAGAAGAATTCGATAATAATTACCTTGTTCTAGCAATAAGGTCTAAAGGAATTATAGTATAGAAATGTTTTTCTTAATAGGGTCTTGGCTCTTTTGTTTATCTTCATAGCAGTATCACAAGTGTTTTCTACTATAGGACATTTAGTTGTTATGCTATTTTCATTCTTCAGAACCAATACCCTAACAGTAATAGGGTATTCTAACACAACAGTGTCTTAGTTTACAGGATTACAATTGTTAAAAGATATCTAGCTAATAAGCAAATTAAAACATTAAACTGGTTTCCATATAGCCCAGACCTTAATCCAATAGAAAATTTTTGGTCTAAGATTAAAGAAAAGTTTTGAAAACATTATTCAAAATCTGATAACCTTAATGAGCTTGAAAGGATAGTTAAGAAAGAATAAGAAGCATTATCTTCAAGTTATTTTAGGCACCTTGTTGAAAGTAAGGTAGACTGCATCAAAAAGATATATGAAAAAAGAAGGATAGTTATTTGCATTATTAATTTTGGCAAGTAATTATGTCTTCGATATTTTAATAAAAATAGGTTTCTTAAATTTAAATAAATTTTTGATTACTTAATAAAATTTAAATAATTGTTAATTAATTTATTACTTTCAAATTATAGTAATAATAATTAAATTAATTATCTGATTCTAATTAAATTAATTACTTTACATGTGTACAAGCTATCTATATATTATCTGATTAGAAATTAGATAGCTATATTACATTATTATACTGCATAAAACTAAGAATGAGTACTATGCAAAAATTTTTGATAGAGTACTGTGACTATATAAAATTAGTATAACAAAGTAATAGGTCATTTTTGGTAATCTGTTCAGAATACTACTCATAAAAACTTACAGTTTTGAGTAGCACCTTTTATAAAAACTGGTAACTGATAAGCAACTAATAGAACTCATATACAATTCATAAGCAATTTTACAAATTATTGATAAATAATCACTTTTAATCTTGGTAATCACACTATATTATATATATTATTAGCTCAAATTCTATTTAATCTTATCATTCAACTTAACTAATCACAAAATTAAAGATTTCTGCCTATATGATAAACTGAATTATAAAATATAAAGTAACAGAAAACATAATAATACAATTAAGAATAATTTTTAATAAAAGATTCAGAAAAGAGATAACTATTATAAAATTTATAAGTTTCATACTTAAATATATGTTAAACTAATCATAAACTTCACTATCAGTAACAATAACATTAGTGACAAAATCTAAGAGCAGCACCAATGACTACATTAATGATAAAATTTCACTATGTCACCAATAGTAAAAGCCTAATAATGAAATTCACCACCAACAGCTATAGCACCAATAGTGAAGCCAAGAGTATTATCAACAACTCAAGCTACTTAAAAGGACTATATAAATCACACAATTTACTACCTACAAAAAACTACACCAAATTGTAACAAACTCAAATCATTTAAATAACACTTACTTAAAAAAATATATAAAGTATTAGTAATGATTACAGTATTTATATATAAAATAAACAAAAAAAAATTACTTAGCATTAAGTTAAATAAATAAATTATATAGATAAATAAATAAATTAAATTAAATTAGTATAAAAAAAAAAAAATAAACTAAAAAAAATTTAAAAAAAAAATTTAAAAGAAATTTTACTCAAATTAAGCTATTATATACTATATATGTATAATATTATAAATTTGATCACATGATTTACATTAAGTATATAGTATATAATAGCTTGGATAACTTTAATCTGAGTCAAATTTCTTTTAAAATTTTGTAAACTTTTTTTTAGTTTATTTTTTTTATTTAATGTTAGTTTATTTTTTTTATTTAATGTTAATTTTTTTTTTATTTAATGTTAATTAAATTTTTTTATTTAATGTTAATTTATTTTTTTTTATTTAATATTAATTAAATTTTATTTATTTATTTATTTATACAATTCATTTATTTGCCAAATATACTAATATGTAAAATGGTCATTGAAGCAACTAGATCTACAGTATATACATATTGTTGGTTTAAAATTCAGCAAGCTCATTGCTAATCTAATCCAACTTTTGTATAACATACTGTAGCTAAATCGAAATAGGTAAGTTATATTTGGCTGGTAGGTTCTTGTCCATAGTTAAGTACTGGCCTTTTCTTAGTCTTTTCTTGAACCTGTTCTTATACTAATTTGTCTTTTTTTTATGTCTCAATCCAGGATTACACTACATCGAATCAAGATTGAATCTCTTCTCTTATGTTACTGTAACTTGTCTTCTGGTTATATAACTATGACAAGTAGTAAATTGTAATGTTAGTTGTTTTTGGATAAATGGATAGTATTAGTAATAAGATTAACTTTTTGACTATAATAAATATTAGGTTTATTGAGTTATTCAAAATAAATAAAATAATTTATAGTTATTATTTTTTTTTTTTTGGTATTAAGGTAACCTCTTTGGTCTTTTAACTTTTATTAATTACTTATTAGTATTGTAGTTCAATGAACCATTACAGGAAAGCATACAATTGGCTACATATGTAACTTTTCTATATTACCTATTTAAAGAGTCTGCCCAAAGGTTTTCTATCAATTGCTGTATTTAACACTCCTGCTTGGGTGTTTTACTTTAAACCCTCTAAACCTGTAATCTGTATTAACATCACCGATCATCTCAGATGTATCAAATCATCATTATCAACCTTAGGACTAATTTATCTTTAAGGTAAACCTTCCAGAGCCTTTTATACCTATTTTTACAGCTGATCTAGGTATTGCTATGGCAGTACTAACACTTGCAGTTAGGGCTAACTATTAAACTGCTATGTTCTTATAGAGTTTACTTAGACCTTAGCATCTACTTTATAGCATAACCTCAGTATTTTAGTATACTCCTGCCTTTTGTTCAGTCTTTTTACCAAACTTTCAATCCAGATAGCCTGTGTAAGACTACAATTAGTCTATTAGTATATCAGGCTGGCCCAATATTCTTTTTCTCCAATTCATTCTAATAGCCTAATTAGTGGTACTCTGAAACTTCCAACTCGGAGGTTCTTCCCATTTGGCTACTATAGCCGGATACTACAACCTTGGTATCTATTTCTCCGAGCTAGCCTTTACAGTAGGGCTGCCGAAGATCTAGCTACTTCTCTACTCAGATCTTCCCAAATGGACTCTTGTTACCTAATTTCAACAGATTTATATAGCCACAAGGACTTATTTAGTGTTTGCATCACTCGATTTGTTGGTTTGCATTTTTCTGTATAATGCCATACTTACACAGATGCCTTATGACCTGCTAGTCATACTGGTGCGATTGCCATTACAGGTATCCTAACCCAATCATTAGTAATAGTTGCCATAATACAAATATTACATAGGTGATTATCTAAATTTTCATTATCGATAGGATTTGAACACCCAACCTACCACTTGGGAGGTTGACAACCTAACTACTTCACTAGGTCACCATATCCCTATTTATAGTTATTATTTTAATCTAATTTTTTTTTGTTAATTTATATAAATTTTTAGTACTCAATATATTTTATTATGTAATATTTGAAACTTTTTGGATGACAAATTTACTTCAACCCATGAAAGATGAAGTAAAATGCATAATCAAATAGATGCGACCAAAATAGACTATGATAAATAAATAAATATATATATATATATAAAATATCTAATTAAAAATTATATATAAGATCAAAAAATACATGCTGATGAATCGAATATTGCTATAATGTAATAATCATGATAATCATCAACAAAATCATAATGTAATATTACAAATTTAATAGTAAAATTTAACTTTAATTATTTTAGCTTCTAGTAATTAAAATTGAATGATATTTTTTTTATTTAAAAATAAAATTTCTTCTTTACAAAAAAAAAAAAATTATACTGAATCTGTAATTAGTTATTAAGATAAT
>CAJVQA010010293.1:0-11480 GCA_910591915.1 Cetraspora pellucida | reverse complement strand
ATTAGTCTGAGTCTCATTTCTTAATTAGACATATAGTAATAAATAATGTATAATGTAAAAAGTTGTACAAACTGTAACAATATGTTCGAATAAAACAGACCTGAGGCATGACCTTACCTTAATTCCAAAAAAAAAAATAAAAATAAGTTATATATATAACTTTGATTATACAAAAAAATGCAAATTGGTATTAAATGATACAAATCTAAAATAAGTTTTTGTAATTATATAAATTTATAAAACTAAGAAAACCAGAACTATTTGAGAAGACCTAAATAAAAAAATAATATGAATCTTTAATAGTACTACTATAAAGACTAAATTGAGAAAACAGATACCAATATGAAGGAATTAAACAAAAAAAACTTTTAAATAAGTATATCATTAACTAGACTACTAGACTGAACTAAAAAAAAAAAAATATCAGATTAAACTTAATATATTAAGAAAAAATTATAGTTTTTTTAAACTATTTAGATTAAAAGTCTAAGAATATACTAAAGTACTAAAGATATGCTATAAAGTAGATACTAAGATATAAATAAACTTTGCAAAAATATAGTAATGTTAAGGTCTGTAAAATAAATAGATAACTTAATAGAAAAAAGCTTCTTATGACTTACTACCAAATGACAAACATTGCTACAATTTGAATAATAATACAAAAAAAATATTATTAAATCTAAATGATTCTTAATAAAAAGTAGCAACAGAAGAATGGTAATCTTAATGTAGTAGTTAGATTGTCATCCTCTAAATGGCAGATCTAAGGTTCAAATCTCACTTATAATAAAATTTAGAAATTATATCTGTGTTATAATAACTGTCTTTTGTTGATCAGTTGACCTTATGCAACTGTAATCCAGATACACCAAGTTAGGTCCTACTGATATTAGGAGCTCAGGACATCTATATGAAATGTAATATTATACATACATAGAGGAATGTATAACTAGTATTGTATAAGACTTTGATGCAAACCCATAATAAGACCACCAGATGTAGAAGACTAAGAAACTGAGATAATAGAAACTCACTTGAAAATTCTCAAATAAAGAGGTAACATAAACTTTCAACAATATCATCAAACTGATTGAAGTCTACAAAACACATTTATGAGAACTGAAAGTTAAACTAAACATCAAATATGTATAAAGAAATATATAACTAACCAGACCATCAGACTTATCAAAAGAAAAGAATATAGAAGTTTATCATATTAAACTATCTGAATTAGTAGTCTGAGAAAGACTGCTAATTCTGAGTTGCAACTAGTAAGAAATAATGCAAAAGATGCTAGGAAAATAGATACTGAAATTCTAATAAACTTTACAAGAATAGGAATAATATAATATAGTAGTTAAACAGGTAACTCCTATAACTGCAAGTATTAGATAACTATAGCATGTTATATAAAACTATATATAATATAAAGGTTTTAGTAAGTTTTCTGTTAAGAATAAAGTAATTCTAAGAGTATTGATTAACATCAGAATCTTAGATAGATGTAATCTTGAAAATGTTCTCATGATACAAGAAGAATTGTATATGCAAAAAATTTAAATAGGCAAGACCCTTAGTTGGTTTATAGATATAGCAACTAGTATAGAACTTATATAGCAATATATAAGTGACCTACTTAAATTAGGCATCAAAAATACATATGTAATTAGTTGTAACTTCCAATGTAAAGTAACTCCTGATGACATGTTATGTTCTATATATTTAAATAAAAATGTCACATCCTAAAAATAGAAACTTTAACATTAAAAAAAAAAAAAAAAAGCAACAACAGGATCAATTAATTTTAAAATAAAATAATTAAAGATATATAAGTACTAATTAAATAAGCTAAAAAGTTTAAATAAAACATCTACAAACAAAACTCAAGTATGCCAAATAGTAAGTAACCTTAAAATAGAACTCTTAAATAAATAATGACTAGCTGTACTTTTACAAACTATATATATATTTAAGATATTACTAATTAATAAAAAATTACCAGTTTGACTAAGCAATTGATCACTTATTAACAAAAAAAATTAATAAAAATATATTAGAACTTTTAAGAAATTACTTTAATATTAAAAATAAAAATAAAAATTATAAAAAAAAAAATACCAATTTAAAGTAATTGATAAATTATTACTTTTTAAAAAATAAGTCTAAAATTCAAATTCTATCTATAATAAAATTTAAAAAAACTATTTGTGTTATAGCATATATACTGTCAAGTTAGCTTAGTTAATTAAAATACTTGTAACCTTTGTTAAAAACTTTACTTCAAACTTTTTATTATAAACTAACTATTTCCAATTTTATCAAAAACTATATTAACTTTTAACAATTTTTACTAACATCTTTTTTTTTTTAATTTAATCTAATAATATGTTTAACAATAAGAAAATTTCTAAAAATACCCATAGAGTATGATACACGGTACGTATAAGAAAAGTATATAACATATTAGGTTAGGGTAAGTTAATATAAATTAAAGTTAAAGGTGTATTTATAAGTAAAATTAGGTGCTGAACGTTTTTTACTTAAAGCACCTACACCAGTTTTCTTAATAAAATTTTAAGATATTAATGATTTTTTGTTTTTTTTCTTATACCCGAGTATGTACCCACCGGGTACAAATAGAAATTCTCTAACAATAATTATTAAATACAAGTAATTATAATTATTAAAATTACCTTAATATCAAAAAAAAAAAATAATTATTAAAATTAAATAAATGTACTCTTCATTCAATTAATAAATTGTAAAATATTTTGCTTTGGACTCATTTTTTAGTATAAATCTATTAGCCGATCGGAATAAAAGCCCGCTATGCTATTTGGAATAGTCTACTCAAACTATATATAGTTAATGTTCACTGAAAAAAACTAATATAATTTAATAATATAACTTCTATTATACCTTACATAATCTACTTATAAGAACACTTTTTATTTTACTGTTCTCAAAAATTTTAATAGTAAACGGTAAAAAATTTTTACTGCTCACAAACTTATAACCATGTTCAACATTGGTCCTACCTCATGTTTAATCTCTGGTTTTACATGAAATCTCGAAAAACATTCACGGAAATTAATCGTCGTGTTTATTTAAAGTCCACTATTATGATTACTAATCATCAGCAGACTTTGAATATGCATCACGAAACGTGACAATTAATTGTGTTTCGGGATTTCGTGGTAGAACCCTCTATCCCTATAACTGCTAATGTCTTTATTGAAACATTTGTTAATCATGGACTTTGTGTTCTGTATTTTGACAATCATCATTGAGAAACTTGCATGGATTTAAAAGAATGCAACAGCCGTTTAACTTTAATAGTATAAATATACACTTAAATAATATACACATTATATCCATGTTTATCGTTATGTACGTACGTACCCCTAATGGAATGCAGTGGCCCGATCTGCGGGAACATTGATAATTTAAAACATTTTACAGAAGAAAAAAGAAATACGTTTTCCTTTTTAGAAAACTAAACAATCGTTTGATATTAGCATTCTGCACAAAAATTGATTATCATATGTTAAGAACCAGACCGAGTGTTATTAGAGACACAAGTTTAAGACTAATCAGTCTTCATAGAAAACGCTGAAAAAAGAAAGATTTTTGATTGAAATGTTTTTTTATAAAACTAAAAAAAGGCCATCATTAGTAGTTGGCGAAAAGGCTTTGCATATCAGGTGATCAAAAATAGCAGTCAGCAAAAAAACAGACAAAATCTTTAATGTATTATTATAAAATTGGAATAATTAATGATAATGATCTTTCTCACCAAGCTATTCTTTGCAACAAAAAGATAATTAGTGTTATGAAAAAATGGATATGAGTAAAGCTCATAAATATAATAATGACCATGGCCTAATTAAATAATACAGTAATAGTTTGTGG
Source organism: Cetraspora pellucida (assembly GCA_910591915.1). Taxonomy (NCBI): domain Eukaryota; kingdom Fungi; phylum Glomeromycota; class Glomeromycetes; order Diversisporales; family Gigasporaceae; genus Cetraspora; species Cetraspora pellucida. The sequence goes on along the minus strand of CAJVQA010010293.1, from coordinate 7,565 downwards.
CATCATTACTATAAAAACATGCATACATATTTTGAAACCGGAGTACAAAAATTAAAGTTTAGAATTGTCGGATAATTCAATTGTCTAGTTGTCTTGAAATTTCCTGTTGGGCAACCTTTTTAAAATATCGGGCCCATAAGTAAAAAATCGGACCGGGGCAGTATTTACACTAGTAGTTCATGTCCCGCTTTTCTTTTTTTGGGGGGTTTTTTTTTACTTCCTTTTTTTTTCAGTAGTTAATCACACGATATTGTATATTGGGCTTATTTGGTTAAGGTTCTGAACAAAGAAATCGGCGCTTGAAGACTTCTTCTTGCAGTCGATGAGAAACTAGTGCCTGATGGAGACTCCGGACGACTTCTAGGCTTTTCAGGTTTTTGTTTGACTACAAGAACGGAACATTCCGCATGGCGTACGATGTATTCAGAAACACTCCCAAGAAGACCACTATTTTTATTAACGTTGGTTAGATAATAGAATAAAGTCAGATGAATCATGGTTTATTGAAATAAATATTTACCGTTTAAGTAAACCAAGACCTCGTGTGCCAACAATAACCATGTCGACATGAGCGTGTTCAGAAAGTTTGACCAATTGGATTTTAGGATCACCTTTCAAAATATAATAATTCGAAGTGATCTAAAAAATATAACGGATAAGAATTAGAGGAAAGACTAATTATAAATAAAAATTAAGAGATAAAATGAGTTACGGTTTCTTACTCCTTTACTTGCTAGGTCTTCTGATAACGGTTTCAAGATATCGGATGCTTCTGAATGTTCAGTTAACGATAAACGCCTATTCTTTTTCATGTTCTCTGTGTGTGAAACATGATTAAATCATAAATAAAACTTTTAAAAACATAGTTTGAAACACGTTAAACTAGGTGGATAGTAAATACCAGCATTTTGTGCTCTAGAGGTATGAGTCAATAACCACAAAGATTGTTCTTCGTCGAGAACGGTAGCAAGCGCAACGTGGTCTTTGTTAGGAACAAAGATATTATCCAAAGCATATTGGAAGACGGCCTAGGTTAAATTATGAAAGCATACAAAGAACGGTGAAACAAAATTAAATAACGGTTGACAAAATCATCAAGTTTGAGAAGGGACTAACCTTGCTATATTCAGAATTATCATAAGCCAAAAGAATCTTACGTCTCAAATGAAGTTCGAGAGGTTCTTCAGGAACGGTGATTGGCATTTTGAAAAAGTTGAATTATATATTGCTTGATATCGGAGAGAAATTTTTTTGTCTTAAAGTGGGAAACGGGGGTATTTATACTTTAAACTAGTACAAATGGATGACAATTCCAGACTTGGTGTACGGAACACGCCACATAAGTACTTGCGGTGTGACGAGTGTTTATTTTATGATTGATCTGGAAAGTTGCTTTAACTTTTTAACGCATTAATCTGACCTCATTTGGATTTTTGGTAATGACGTAATCATACATAAAATATCAAATAATGTTAAAAAATGTTTATATAATATTTACAAAATCCCTGATTTGAGATGAAACAAATATCCAAAATTCAAAAAATAGATGATGATTAATCAAAATTACATTTAGGTGCTAAGCCGCATAGTATCGGGAATATTATTATCTACGTATTACTTTAAATATTATGAAATTATATACTTTGCTAAATCAAACTGTGATAGGATAATTTGTATAAACTAATGTATATCCAATATTATGTTAAACAAATAATCAGGTTATCTTAACTACAATTATCTTAGTTGCTATTATGAATTGCATACCGATACGTATATGCGCTAAAGCATTATTAACGTTAATAATGGATAAATTAAAGTCAAGTGACCTATATCAAAGTTTCAACGCATCTCATTTCAGAACATATTTTCATGGTTTGTTAGAGTTAGCATCTAAATTTGTAGACCAGGTCTACCTTAAATTAGCTTTTAGCTAGTGCCTCAAATCATTGTTCTTAGGGCATTTTGTATCCATGTCATATGATGCCATATTTACTAATGAACAATATAAAATTGTTCACTATTCAATTATCGCCGAATTCAGATGTATCCTAATATGTACATACTTATGCACATACTGTTCCATATGTACCATAAATGGCTGGTGGAATTTAGAATTGAACCAATATAGTTATATAGTATTATTAGTTAATGTCACTTCGCAATACCTAAATTTCTTACATTCCACAAAAGAAATCTAAATGTCACACCACCGAAATCTCCTGTTCGGATCGCGGTGAGATCCATTCACGAGTAGATCAACTTGATAAATTTAGCAAACTAATTACATAATTGAGGGAACGTTAAAGCCAGGTGTGTTAGATTTACTTTTTTGACGCAGCTAGAGTTACTTTTTTGATACAATTAGGGCTAATAGTTTTTATAGATATCAAGAATATAATTTATACAGTATGTAGATCAAACCCTTCATGTGATAATTAACCAATCAAATTACAATACGTAAACGAAGCTTATCGTTATGTAAATTCATAACAAAATTTTTAGGGATGTTATTGGCTACAATTTGAAGCTAAGCTAAAATCAAGCCAAGCCAATAGTCTAAAGCTATACGTAGCTCAAGCCAAAATTAAAAATTACTTAAAAAAAAAAAAATAGCATCCTTAAAAAAATTTTATATCGTATGACATATACGTATGACTTCGTCATAACGAAGATTGATATGACTTATGATCTTTATTTAATATGCATTTAATCTGACTAGGACCAAAAAGTCATATGATTATATGACCAAGGCCATATACATAGAAAAAAATGGTTATGACTAGGTCATCGGCCAACACTGCTAATATTTGTTACCGAATACGACTTATGATTCTAAATCTACTACCTACGATTAACAGACACGAGAACATTACAAAACCAAACGAACTCAAACATAAACCCGGTTCTTTATTCAAAGGAGTTTACACCTAAAATACTAATTAAACGGTCAGTAATGGTTTATTTAGTTTAGCTTGGTTGAGTCTTTAACAAGCACATTTCGTTTACCTTTCTTGAGTTAGTTGATTGTCTACAATACTTACATGAAATAAGTTCATATGGGCCAATAAACGTTGTCCTCTAAGTAATTACGTCAGCTTTGAGATCTTTTAAAATTCTTTTTTGCAGTCGTTCGTTGAAAGTTAAAATGACGTTCTTAAAAGTACTTTAAAATGTATAAAAATTGTCCGGCACGTGATTTATGGCCAATTAGAAACTACCCGCCAAATTTTCACCTTTCCGTGATGTTAGTCCAATAGCAAATTTCGTTTTAATTTAACGTTTCATGATCAGGATGATTTCAAAAATCGCTTACTTCTCAAAAACTTGCATAAGAACCCTTCTTTTACGCTCTAACAAAAACATTCATCAAGTGATTTTACTATTAAACTTCTAAAACCTAGCCTTATTATAAATGTTAATTTTAATTTAAATAAATTTTTTTTTTTTTTGGTGTTAAGGTAACCTCTTTGGTCTTTTGACTTTTATTAATCACTTATCGGTATTGTGGTTCAATAAACCATTACAGAAGAGCATACAATTGGTTACATGTATAACTTTTTATATTACCTATTTAAGGAGTTCACCTGAAGGTTCTTTACCAATTGTCATACCTAACATTTCTGCTTGGATGTTCAATTTTAAACTCTTTGAACCTATAACCTGTATTAATTTACTAGATCATATTCAAATATTCAGATCATCATCTTAATCTTAAGATTAATTTATTCTTAAGATAAATCTCTCAGAGTTTTCTGTACTCATTTTTAGATATTATTATGACAAAACCAACACTTGTAATCAAAACTTAATCATTAAACCATTATGTTCTTGTAAAGTTTACTTAGATCTCAATATTTACTTTATAGTATAATCCTGATACTTTAGTATATCCTTGTCTTTTCATCTATCTTTTTACCTAACTCTTAATCTAGATAGTCTGTATAAGATTATGATCAGTCTATCAATATATTAGGTTAACCTGATATCCTTTTCCTTTAGTTTGTTTTGATGACCTGGTTGGTAGTATCTCTGAGATTTTCAATTTGGAAGTTTTTGATTGTCTAGTTACTAGACCTTGGTATTCATTTTGCTAAGCTAGTTTTTATAATAGAATTATTAAAGATTCAGCTATCTCTTTATTTAAGTCTTTTCAAATGAACTTCTTGTTACCTAATTTCAACAGATTTACATAGTCACAAGGACTTATCTAGTATTTGCACTGCCTAATTTATCAGTTTGTATTTTTTTGTGTAACTCTAATATTGCACAAATACCTTATGACCTGTTAGTTATACTGATGTGACTGTTATTACAGATATTCTAACCCAATTATTAGTAACAATTGCTATAATATAAATATTATATAGGTGATTATACAAATTTTTATTGTCAATAGGATTTGAATACCCAACCAACTACTTGGAGAGTTAACAACCTAATCATTTTACTAGATTGCCATACCCTCTTAAATAAATTTAAAGATTTTTAAATACTGTTATATAAAAAGAAAATTTTAATAATGATATTAGAAAAGATCTAATTAGATAGAAGAAGTAGGCGTAATATAAAAGATGAATTTTTATATTAATCTTTGAGTTATAAAAATTTATTTTGAATTATAAATAAAAACAAAATTATTATTATTATTATTATTATTTTTTTTTTTTTTAACCTTAAGTAGTTATGCTAGTACTTTATTAAGATTCTTGAAACTATATATTTATATAATTACATAGAATTTCCCAACATCTAAGTCTAGCATCACTCGGCCATCCTAATGGTACCTAAATGCAACCTGCTGCACTATTCTAGTTAAGAATAAACTGCTTGTCTAACTACTTAAAGCCATACCAGAAAGGTCTTCCCCTTTCTGTGACAAGCATATTTATTGTCTTCAAAGCTTCTTTCTTTATTTGGTCTGCTTTTTCTGCTTTTCTTTCTTTTTCTTCTTTCTTAGCTTGTTTATTTTTCTTTATTTTCTTCTTTGGTTTACTTCTTGCACAAATACCTTTTTTTATTTTGTTTATTATATTGAGCTTCTTCTTCTAAGCTTGTACTTTTTTACATTGCATTCTTCATACTTGGTTATAGAAAGTGTTCCATACTATTCTTGTAACTATATCTATACATTTCTGTATTGCTTGCTTACTTAGAAGTTGCTCTAATCTTTTCTTTACTTTTAGCATTGTGAGTCCTTTTATTAGCACTTTTCTGTTTGTAATTTCTTCTGCTTATGTTTCTTCAAATAATGTTTTATAAAGAACTTGTAATGGAATTCTGTTTTTCTTATCTTTCTTGAGTCCATTCTATGCTGTTGCTGTTGTGACTTCTTGAATTTGCTTTTACAAACTTTTTTGTTTACTACAACTTGCTAGATGTGCCTAAATCTCTTTTTCTCTGACTTGGCATACTTGACATTCTACTGTTGTGTATATTTTTGGTCTTCTTCTGTTTAGCTCCTCAAGTGTTGGTAGGCTATCCATTATGCACTTGATTGCTGTGGCTCTTCTTGTGCTGAGTTTTCTTGATGTACAATGGACTCCTTTTGTTCTGTTCATTTCTTTCCAAAAACTTGACCAATTATGTAATGCATTTTCTGTCTCTGGTTCTAATGTTCATATTGGGTTTGTCTCTCTCCAACTAGCTCCTATTTTGGCATTTGCTATTATTTTACACAGAAGTCTTGCCAATATATCAATTTTCTTGTTTTCTTACTCTAAATGGTACTCTATCCCATCACATTTAACTTTATCTGCATATATTTCATTTTAGCATTTTGCTTCTTTTTTTGCAAGAAAGTCTGCTTTGTCATTCTACTTATTTTTGCTATAACTTTTAATCTTGATTATTTCTATCCTAATGTTCTTATTCTTGATTAGACCTACAATGTTCATTATCCACATTGTGTTTTTCTTTTTTAGGATTCTTTCCTTTTTTACATTTTAAAGTGCTCTATTAATGTTCCTTAATGTTGCTATGCTGTCTGTGAACACTTCTATGCTTTTCCCTTTTGGTACTGTTAAGATTGCTGCCTATATTGCTGCTAATTCTGCTATTGTTGCTGACGGCCAGCCTTCAAGTTCTAATGCAATTTCCTCCTCTGGCTAGTCTTCTTTCTCTTCTACTTGTACCTAGCCGATATCTATTTTTTCTGTATTGTTTTCTTTTTTCTTCTTATATAATACTCCATCAGTATAGAAACTGTATTTTCTTTTGTCTCTCTTCTTGTTTCATAACAATATCTCTACTAACTGATTTGTAATTGTGCTATTTAATCCTTATTTTCTAATCAGTTCTATTTCTAATTCTTCTGTTTGTCTTATTCCTAATAATTTCATTTTATCTCTTTTCTATTCTTCTATTATTCTATCTTCTAGTATCTGCTCTAATATTGCATTTATTCTATTGTTAGCCTTTTCTATTAGCAACTCTAGTATCACTTTCATGTTGTGGTCTTGTTTTATTCATCTTTCACATTTGTTAGTTGTTTGTTCTAAACTGTTTTTACAACTTTTGCATATATTTAATTCTTTTGATATTCTTCCTTCTTCTATATGCATTAACCAATGCTCTGTTAACACTTTTTTCTTTTTCTTCTTAATTACTTTGCCTACTTGTCAATTGTGTTTTGGTTCATAAATAATCCTTTCTTTCTTTCTTTGGTCTTTAGACATCTTTGTCTACTTAATTTTTAGTGCTTATGTATTGTACTTTCTTATTTTATACTAGTCTTGTATTTTTTTGCATACTTGTGTTTTTAACATCTTTTCTTCTATTTCACTAAACCACTTAGCTTTCTTTCCTTTACATGACAAACCTTGAAGACTTTTGAGCTGTCTCCATGTGATCAAGTTATTACCTTTTATATCAATAAGTTAATTCAAGTATAACAATCTCTATTTATTTATTGTGCTACTGCTTGCTATCTACATTTTGGTTTTTAGTATGTCTCTTATCTGTTTACCATGTTTGTAAATCTTCTACAAAGGTTTTTTTGCTCTGATGTTTATTCCTATTTCTTTTGTTTTGGCTATTGTTTGACAGACTAGGTTGTTCTTTCAAAACTTCTTAACTTCTATTTTCCTATTATTGTTCTAAATGTCTTCTGTTAAGCCTGCTTTTTGGCATCCTTGAGCTATTCTAAGTCTTGTTAATTTACCTAGACTATCTTGTCTATTAAGTCTTAAGAAAAAACTACTTATTTGCTTGGTTATTATCTCCTGACTTAGAGTTTTACAATTATCTAAGTCTTTGTGCTCAATTGTGCAGTTATTTAATGTTCTTATCATGTTGCTCTTATGTTTCACCAAGCATATTAATGGTTGATGTATTTTGTTGATCATCTTTTCTGACATTTTTGTTAGCTATAAGAGATATCCTAGCTTAGAAATTATTACTGTATTGTTTATATATGTGATTTGGCTCATTGTTATCTTTTTGTATCTTAGATCTTTGACTGTTTAACTAACTATTCTTTTTGCTTTTTTACAGACTAGTGCTTCTCTCATTTGGCTATTTAGCCATATTCCTAGTGATCTTACAATTTTGTTTTTGGGTTCTTCTAT
>CAJVQA010010292.1:0-11480 GCA_910591915.1 Cetraspora pellucida | reverse complement strand
TAGCTCAGTTTTGTTATAATTAATAGATATATTAAAGCTATGTTTAAAGGAATGTTTTCGAAGGTAGGATAGAAATTCACCAAATGTTATATAGTAGTGTATGGTAAGTAGGTTATATAGTAATAGAAATTTGTTGTAACATGTATTTGTTCCTGCAAAAGGTAAAGTGTTGGAGACAGGAACATGAAAGGTTGAATTGTCTTCTACAGAGTTATTCACCATTTGAAGCTTGGCTTGCACAGCTGTGAAGGGTACCATAGTCTGCCCTGTACATTGAGTCTGACTGTCATTAACTTGGCTCTTCATGTAATTTCAATAAAGTTAAAGGCATGGCCTTACTATTAATATTTAATAAAAAAAAAAAAAAAAAAAAGAGATTTATGTTTACAAATACTTATTGTATTTATTACTAAATGATACCCTTCAGATTAGTATTCTATTTGGCTAGTGAGTATTATAATAAATTTCTAATGATTTAAAAAATATAAATATTTGATAATGATTAAAATAGCAATTTAAATATAGATAAAATATATATTAAAATAAAGACAACACAATAAAACATAGTGTTTGATGTGTGGTCTCAACAAGAAAAAAAATATTAATGATTGCATCAGAGAATTTTAGCTTGGAACTATGAGAATATATTAAATAAATTCAAAAAAAATTGTAATAAAAAAATTAAAAAATAAAACTTTTAAATTAATTGAAAAAAAAATAATTAAATAAAAATAAAAATTTAAATTATTTAATTAAATAAAAAAAATTTTACCAGGCAATTAATTTTTATGATTATATTATATAAAGTTTGTAACTTATATCTTAAAATTTGATTGATTAGTAAATTTTTTTTTAATTTAAAAATTTAACTGTTTTTTATTTTTATTTTTTTAACAATCCTTTTTTTTAAAATAATTTATTTAAATTATTATTTTTATTTTGCTTTTTATTTAATCAATAATTTTTTTTAATAATTTATTTATTTTCTTTATTATGCTAGAAAATAATTAATACAGTAGTTAAAAGAAAATAATATTTTTATTTATTTATTTATTTATTTATTTATTATTATCATTAAGAGTGAGGCCTAGCCTCAGTTTTTATCGAACAATTTAGTATTATATTAATTAAAACATTTACAGAAATTATTACAGGGACCTATAGTTAGGACTAGTTTATCCTCAGCTCAAAACTCTACTAGAGTAGGCTATTAAACCTCTTCTAGGTTTAGTTTGTAATATAGAAGGTAGATATATTTGTAGTATGAAAAATAGTTGCCTATTTTTCATATTTACTTATAGCTATTTGATCTGTAGCTGGATGTTTAGATACTGTAACAATAAGTGTATTTGTTAGTAAGCTATTTTGATGTATTGCTTTACATCTTTCTGTCCATAATTGTTTGTATATATTGTTTGATATTTTGTAAAATAGACTGGTAAGTAAATATGAAGTAATGTTGCAGTCTGTAGACATGTTGTTAGGAATTAGACCTTGTATTTTGAAAAAAAGTTGTATAGCAATTTGTGTTTAAGTAAACTGCTGCAATAGAGTAGATATATTACAACTTTCAAGTTTGTGCTTTGTACCAAACTTGTATATAGTTTGTTAAATTAGCTGGTTAAGGAAAATAAGGTTTGCAGTGTATTTCAGCTAGTGTAAATTGTCTTCTATATGTAATGTGCAGCAGTTGCAGATAGGGTTAGTATATGTTTTAGGTTTTCTGTAATATAGGTTTAGAAGTATAGATAGCTTATTTAGTAGAAACTTGATTTTGAAACTTTTTAGTTAAGAATACTTTGGATAAGTATTGTGAATATTAGGTTTGTTGTTATAGTTAATAAATTAATGTGTTAGATCCTAATTAGTATTTTGGCATATAATATTCTAATAACTAGTCCTGTTTAAAGCATGCCATTTTGCAGAGCTAGTCACATTTTATAAATATCAGATAAAACAACAGGTTTTATTTTCTATTGAAGTTCCATTTCAGATAAGGTAGAAGTTGTTATTATTGAGAGCATGAGAAAGGATATGAAGTTTATATTATTGTACTTTGGTAGAGAAATAGGTTGTTCTGTTTTAAAGAGGGTAGTTATCAGAGTTCTCAATATAGGAATATTTAATTTTAAGATGTTTGTGAGCAATTATTGTTGAAATTAAGAGTTTAAGTGACCAGTGGTTGTATTTTTATAAACTAAGAGTATAATTTGATGTTAGTATAAAGAGTGAGTTAATATAGTTAATTTTGAACTTGTGGGTCATTAGAACAGTTATTTGACAGTATTGTGAGGCAGTGGTCAGTATTGTTATAATGCCAATAAAATATGTTTGAGTGATCGAAGGCTAATATGTAATTTGAAAAAAAATATAATGTTGGTTAGTGCTAAAGTCTAGGCAAATTGGGCCTGTGAGTGTGGTGTATTTGGTTGGGTTATGGTTGCATGAAGATATAGTTGAAGTTTTTTAGCTTGTAAATTAATTGTTGTCAGATGCAGCAACTATGTGCTGGCAGTGTTTAATATAAATAGTTGTTGTAGAAAGTTGTTTGATAAAGCTAATATAGTTGGTAAATAAGAGTTATTTTGTAGTGCTATGGTAACATTTAAATGTGACATTGGTAATTTGTTTGAATGACATAGTAGATTTTGTTTTGTAAAGTATAGATAATGTTATGTTAGATTATTGATATCTGTTTAGAGAAATTTTAAGCTAGATACTTTAATAGCAATGCATTAGGATATTTTAAATATAGTTATATATTGCTAACTAGCAGCAATACAAGTGTATTTGCAGTTTAGACATTTTGAAAGTAGGGCTGTATATTGAAGCTCTGATGGTGGTAAATAATAGTGTTTGATATATATTGTGTTATTTGAGTTAATTTTTTTGGATTTTTTCTATAATTTGAGTATTATTAACTTTTCTAAGAATCTATATGCTTCTTGTTAATGTTATAGAGTTTGTAGTAAATGGGTTAATAGTAATAGTAGAGATGAATGATGTTGTGAATGCATAGAATGTGTTGTGTAGTTTATGGAACTATTTGAAATTCTACTTCTTGGTATTTTAAGTGTTTTATATGCAATGCATTGCTATAAAAGTAGTTGTGTATTTGTGTGATTAGTGAGTTGTTTAATGGCATATATATTTGCTTTGTTAGTTAGTAATTTAATATATGTTGATTTGTTGCAAAATTTGATCAGTGTGTCAATTGAGGTGCCTTTGTAAATAGTTGGTATAGGCTAGAGATTAGGAAGATTGCAAATCTGCATGTTAAGCTGATATGCTGCTTTAATTGTTTGGGCTATAAGTGTATTATGGAACTTGGTAGATAATATGTAATTAGGTGAAAGCAGAATATTGTTAGATGAAAATGTAGTATTTTGAAGATATTAAATTATAATTTTGATAGATGGAACTGTTAAAGGATTGTTAAGTTGTGTATAAAGTAATCAAATATGGTTTTGTATTTGAATATCTGATAAATTATGAAGGTTATAGATTTGATAATGAAATATGATTGAGTTTGGTATAGTTAAAGCAAATCCAACTTTGTGTTTTGCAACTTGCATATAAGAATTAGTTATGCTTTGCATTGTAGATTGGTGCATAAATGTATTCATAGTCCTATAAGAAAAGTGAAGTACAAGTACTATATTGATTATATAGATTGTTTGTTTTTTTAGTAATCTTTTTGTTTTTTATAGTATTGATAAGATTAGTAGCTTCTATAGTAATTTGATTATGAATGTTATTATGATAATTTAGAAGTGTAAACTAGCAACCAAGATATCAGAAGGTATGCTTTAGAGGTATAGTATGTATGGTTGTATTGGCAAAGTCGATTATAGGGTTTGGATCTGCAGTTTAATTTGTTGCTAAGATTAATTTGATAGAATTAATAATAATATTAAACATGTTGTAAAAGGATTCAGCTAATTTTACTATTTGTTAAAGGGTTTGTTTGTTAGCAGCTAAACATAAGGTGTTGTCTATATAGGCAAGTACTGAGATATAGTAGGTAAGTGAATGTTTAGTCTAGATTGAAGTTATTAACATGCTAAGCCATGAAATTTAGAATAAATATAAGTTATTAGTGGATCATAATAAATATGCCAGAGCAATGGTAAAATTGTTTCTCCTTAGTCTATGCCATCTTGCATCTAATAGCTAGATATAGGACCAAGATTTGTAATAACTGAATTATATTGGTTGTTGTGATATGTTTTGGAGAATTTTTATTCAGTTTAGTGCATATTGTAGAAGTAAAATATGTACAAAGTTATATGCCTTACTTATGTCCTGAGCAAGAAGCCAGATTTCTTTGTTTTGTGTTTGTGTTTCTTAAAGTATATTTGTAAAAATTTGATTAAGTTGCATAGTAGATGAATATGGTAGAGCAACAAAGTTCTGTGGATCAAGAATAGAATATTTAGATATTATTTTAGTAAATCTGTTAGTAATAAATTTGGTAAAAATTTTTCATGTATGTTCAAGAAGAGTTATAGGTCTGGTGCAATTAAGTTGGTCTGTAAAGATGGGTTTTTTGGATATTGGATATATTTTACTTTGTTTTCAAGCAGTTGGTATTTCTGTAATATTAAAACATTTATTAAACAGAATTGTAAGAAGTTTAATGATATGTGGATAAACATGTTTGAGCATTTTATTAGAAATGAGTATGGATCCTGTTGCTTTTTTGTTTGGTAATAGGTTAATTGTACTAATGATTTCTTGTTAGGTTATAGAGTCTGTTAGTATATTGTATCATGAGGTGAATATATTAGTTTTTGAAATATATTCACTTTTCCATTGTTTTCAGAGAGCTGGATTATATAAATTATGTTTAGTCCAGTTTGCAAAGTGGTTTTTGATGTGTTGGCAAATCTCTTTTGGCTCTGTGATTATAGAGTCCTAAAGTTTTATATTATCAAATAATACAGGATCTGTATGGTGATTAATTATACTGTTAATCATAGTTGTTGTATTTGAAGTAAAATTGTTGTAACATGTTTGAACATGTTGTGTAATTTGTTGTAAGATTGTCTGTTTGTTTTCTGAATTATGAGTATAATATAGTATTTTACAATGATTTTTTATTGTATTAATGGTAGTAGAAAGTTGGTTAAGACTGATATCAGTTATAATAAGAGGTATAATAGATAAGTTTGTAAGAAGTTGTATGGTTTGTATTTTTTGGTTAATAGCATTAACTATTGTAATATTAGTTGAGTTACTATTATAAGAAGGATGTTAAAGGTTGACAAGAGTATGAAGTATACTGCCACAAATATTAAGTGCAAAATGTGTTTTTGAGACAGTAGATGAAAAGCTTTGAAATTGTTTTTGAGAGTGAAAGGTAAAAAGTATATGTGTGTTTGCTGCAGTAAGCACTATAGACTGGATTTGGTGCCAGAGTTGATTTGTTGTAAGTGCAGAGGCTGTTATTTCAGTGAGAAGAGATAAAAGTTAATAGCTTTTTTGCTGAAATTGTTCTTATAGTTTGTTAGTCATAGAATCATATTTAAATGTTTTGTATTTATATTTTTTGTGTTATTTTGCTGGTTTGGCTTGTATTTAAAAATTAGTATAAATAATATAGTGATTGCTATCTGTAATTCCAAATGAGTTAATAATATTAGAAGTTGTAAATGTATGTAAGATTTGTTATAGAACCCAAATTTCATCAATTTGGCTAGAGAGATTATAATATGCCAGGTTGGAATATTAGAATAATAGGTATCTACTAGAGGAATAAAGCTGTATGATAGAAGGTATTTGTATAAAGTAGATTGTGATGGCCTGTTAAGATCTTGGTTAAAATCTCCTATAATTAATAGTATAATGTTAAGTTTTTGTGCTTGTGTAATCCAAAAGATAATTTGATTTTGTGTTTGTTTGTTAACATTAGAATTGTTTGGTAGATATGATTTGAATGTTGTTTTATGTAATAGGTAGAGATTAATTGCAATAGCAGTACTATCAAGAGTTTGTATATTATGAATATATGTTGTAAGTAACTAATTGATAAGACTATTGTTTCTGCACTTGATTCTCTAGGATGGTTTGAGTTAGTAGTATAGTTATTTGACATGAAACATTTGTAGTTATTATTGTGAAGTGTAAGGTGAGTATATTGAGATTGTGCTAGTTTTGTTTTTGTAAAAGATATAATATCAAATTGTTAGCTAATGCAATAGTCCAACTATAGTTTTTTTAAGTAATATTTTTGTATTCTTGAATATTATATGTTGTGATAGTTATGTGCTGTTTTGTGTATATATTCCTTTGCTGATTGGAATAGTGTATTGACATGTTATTAAAAGATATTCATGGCCATTGTGTTTATTGTAGGTAACTAATTAGATAATGTAGTAGAAATGTTGAATATTTTCCAAGTAGAAGTAGACAATGGTGGTAGGTTGAGTAAAGAGTTAGGAATTGTTTTAATTGTATATATTTGTTTAAGAATTTGTATTGTTAGTATAATTTGTGTTTGTAGAGTTATTGGAAGTGTAAGTTATATGTTGTTTAGCAATAATGCTGAGTTGATATTTTCAATATTATCTGATATAAGTGGGAGTACTGGTTTTGTTGGTTCTGTGTTATTGGCATCAGTTTTGTCTGTTTGATCTGTATTTTGAGTAAGAGAATTTATAATTTTAATTCAAGATGATAGTAGTTGTTTAAAGTAAAAGTGTTGTCAAAGTGTTTTTGTAATTTGAGTAAATTGTTGAGATATTGTAATTGGTAGTATAATATTAAGTTTAGCAAGTTCTTGGCTGTCAGTTGATAAAACTAGTTTGTCTATAGAGTTTGCTTACATTATGTGATCAGGTAATAGAAATCAAACCTAATAATATTGGGAGATTTCCTCAAGAAATACTTTTGCTATTGTATCATCTGTTATTAGATAAGTAAAGTGTAAATCTGTATAAATAAGTTTGGTTTTAGTTGGCAAGGATGGTTTGATAATGAAATAATTACTAGGAAGTAGTTTAAATATGTGGTATTCTCTTAATTATGCTACAGCTTCAGCTAATAATACTTTGGATGTAGATGAATTGAAAGAAAAAAGACCTCTGACTTTATAGTTTAGTTTCTAATATGTAGTAGGCAATGGTTTTTTGGTTGGTGGAAACTGAAAGTAGAAGGTTGAAATTGTAATAAAAGTATAATAGTCTGCAAATTTGTGTCTGAAGTATAAAAGATATTGTAATAATTGTCTGTTTGATATTGGAAAATAGGTTTGTAGTTCTGAATGAAGTTCTTAATCTTTTAGGTAATGTAAGGAGTTTTGCAAAATAGTTGTCTATTAATTTGTTGAACTTGAAGATTTTTCTTAGTTCATTAATAGTAACCTTTGTATATGATTTTTGTGTAATTGGAAGTGTAAATGGTAGGATGGCTTTAATATATTCTGGTATTTCACTAGGGTCTTGTAGTAATGATATAAGTTTTTCTTGAAGTGCATTAGTAATTACAGCTCTAATTTCCTTAGAAGTTTGTTTATTTTTATTTTGAATTTGCAAAAAGCCTCTTGCATAATAGATAGTTTTGTAGATCATAAAGAAGGTATAGCTGGTAAGATTAAGGTTGGAAAGGTATTGTGCAATAAGCATTTGCTTAAACATAATATTAATACTTTTGCATATAATTGCATCTGTAATTGTAATTTGGTTAGTCTGTTTATATGTAACTAGAGCATTATTGTATAGGTTAGTATATTCTTTCTGATGTGCAGAAGTAGTATTTGGATTTCTGATAAATGTAGTAAAGAACCTGGTATTGAAATATCTAAATTTAAGAAATATTGTAGGTGGAATTACAAATTTAGTTGATATAGTAACAAGTTTATAATCAATGAAATCCTAAATGCAGTTGATGTTTGAAGTACTTTAGTAATTTTCTCATATGACCAAGTTTCTTGATCAAATAAGGTATTGATTTGGTCTGTAATTCTGGTCTGTATAGTCTTAGTTCATTCTAAGTCATCAATATCATTAAAGCTAGATATGTTAAGTTGTTTTTGAATAATTTGGCTATATATAGGTCTGATGTTATCAAGATTATCAGATATTGTAGTTGTAGAAATTGGTAATACTGTAGCTGTAATATTGGATAGTCCTGGTTCAGATATGGTTTGTGTATTAAGTGATTGAAGCTTAGATTATTTTTTATTTTGATGTTGATTAGATATTGATTGAGTTTTAGGAGATTTAGTTATGAGTTTGATTGTTTCAGTAGGATTATGTTGTAAAACAGAAAGATGTTTATTTCTTTTATTATTGGTGTTTTGTGTTGTCTGAGCAGTATTATATAATGTAGTAGCTAATAACTGTATTTGTATAATATTTGTTGCAGAACCAGCAGTAAGATCGAATATAAGCTCATTATCTTGTAAAATATTGTTTGTTTGTAATAGTTCATCTTCTGTATCAAGTTCTGTGATTATATTATATAGTATAAATAGAAGATTTTTGTTAAATTTAGATGTTTTGAATTCCTTTTGAGTTTTTTTATATAAATGAATTATTAGATTAAGGTCACAACTGCATGTATTTCTGAAATGTTTGGTGCTAATATTTATGGGATTGTTTTTTATTGTTGTGAGGTCAAAAAGTATTGATTAGAAAGGTTCTTTGTATTTGTATAGCCATTAAATTAGAATTGTGATAAGATTAGATATATAACCAGATTTGGTAAGATTTACAGTAAAGAGATAATTGTCATCAAAGTTAGAAATAGGAAAGTAACTGTAAAGGTAAGTTTAGATAGGTCTTTTATAATAATGTTGATGAATTCTTTTGTATATTTAATAGAAGGATTAGTAATAGAGATTGTAGATATAGAATTACTTGAACTGGTAGATTTTCTAATAAAATAAGCTAGTAGAGAAGAAAAAAAAATGTCTTGAAAGGTTGTCTGGTTCAGAGTTTGTGGTGTGTTAGTTTGTAGATTATTTATAGTTTTTTTGCTATTTTTTGGGACTGCCATCTTATACCTATATGCTGGGTTAGTAAAAATGTAAAGGTTCTTAAGACCACTTTTACTAAAATGTGAGTTGTTTGTTGCAGTGTTGTTTTCATTGTTATTGTAATTCAGGACTGCTAATAAGAATTTTTTCCTAAGGATTGCATCTCTTTTAGGTTAAATTTATTGTATAGAACAAGTTTATATAATGTTCAAGATTGATTTACTTAGTAGTTATTATTCTATTTTCAATATAAATATTTTTCTTTTTTTGTTTAATTTTGGTAAAATGATCTATGAAAAGAGTTCAAAAAAGAAAATAATATTGAAATTATTGTAGTGAAAAGATTGGTAAAAAAGTGATACTAGAAAATTACTGAGTAGTGTTGATAAAGAGAAAGAGCTGATTGTTGTAAATATAGAAATGTAATTGTTAAATAAATATTTATTAGTTATAAAGTAGTTGTTTTGAGAAAGAGTAATTATTAAAGAAGTGATTGTCTTTAGATAGGTAATAGTATCAAGAAGAGTTTATCTAGGAAGCAGTTGTTAAGAAAAATAAATAGTGTTTATAATGAAATTCATATTAGGTTAATACAATTTTGAAGAATGATAATATATTTTTATAAATAATTATTATTTACTATTTGGACTTAAACTAGGTTACAAACTTCAAACTAAACTGGTTCAATAGAAGTACTATTCAGACTTAAACTAGTTTGTAAACTTTAGACCAAACCTGAACTAAACTCAAACTTTATTAAAAAGTTTGAATCAAAAAGTTTGAGTTCAGTATAGAAATTAAATCTGACTCAAATTTAACAAAAATCCAATTCAGTCTGGTCTGATAAGAGACCTACTTTTTAGTTTTGCCTAATTCTATAGTATCCTCTTTTGCTTCAATATTTTTTTTTTTTTGCAGTAACATATTATCAATAATAAGCCTTTTTCAGTTATATTATTTAGTTAAAAGAAATAGAAACTCATCATTCTTATAAATCTCTAAATATGTCTACTAATCATTTTAAAGACTATTAGAGGTTGAATTATTCAACAATATGAACAAAACCTATAAGGTTTCTTGATCATTCATATTATTTATATTATTTGTATTATTTACAGGTAATTATTAAACAAATGAATTGGAATTAATATTATTATTATTCTAAAGCTTAAAATATTAATAACTAATATGTTCAGATTATCTGTAACTAAAACATATTATCATTGGATTCATGTTAGAACCACTCTGTTATGGTTGCTATGATTTCTTTTGATCTTGGTATTGAGTTATTATTTTATTAATAATTTCTGTTAGCTTAAGTCTATTTTAATATATTTTATTAAAGGAGCATTTGGAATACCAATCATTTTTTGAGATAAATATAATAGATATTCTAGAGTTTGAGCCATAAAAACTATATGTGTCAAATTATTTCTATATATATTTTCAAAGACTTTTATTCTAGTATAGGCATCTTCTAATATATTAAGAGTTAATAAAGATATTACCATATAGAGTTCAAGATATAATTTATTTATGAATATTTGAGCTTTATTATATTAAGATATTGATATTTTTCTAATTTAACTCTTCTAATTATTTCTTCAATGAAGATATGATAATCATAACAGTTTCTCTAGATAATTGTTTCTATTGAGTCAATTAAACAAACCATTTAGTTTTCAATTCAGGTGTTCAAAATTTGATAATAAAATTCGAAGTAAAACTAGAAATAGAAATATTGAAATCATGCTATTGATTGATAACAGAATGTTGTATTCTTCATATAACCTACTAATTTGTTATAGGTCCTTTTAATTTCAGAACTATTATCAAAAATTTTTGATTATCAAAGACCATGTTTGCATTAAATATCTTTTCTATGTCCTTTACCAAGTAATTGAGTCTTGATCATCTCCTTAAAAATCTTGATAGAAGATGGTACTTAATTCTTGGTTGGTCCTGGGAACATTTACTTGTATGGATAGTACACCTTGCAATTGCTGTACTAAGATGATGATCTGGGTTGCTAATGCTTGCATTGGGTCTTAAACCATTTATTATCTAAAAATTAAATGTTTATTAATTCAATCTACATGATTGGCATTAATTATTACTATTGTTTGGGAGAGCTGTATTGATATTTTGTCCAATTTAACTCCAATAGTGAACGGAATTTAGAAAGATATCTCGAATAAGGTAATATAGTGCTGTCAGTAGGGTGACTTGTTCACGTGGATTAGTAATTTAATAAGGATCGGTTAACTAATTTATATGAAATAGAGTTATAAATCAATTTAAGTGATAATCACTCTTATGTAATAAGTAGCTGCACGATGTTGTCACGCAAAACCAGGAACGGAAGATGGATTTTCAGATCGAGTTGCAGACAAAACTGCTTTCATCATAAGTTTTTTGTTTGTTTAACTTTTATAAGTTTTATTTGCAACTTTAAATTAGATTATATGTGCAGTAGGTCAAATACTAACTATGTTATTTA
>CAJVQA010010291.1:0-11481 GCA_910591915.1 Cetraspora pellucida | reverse complement strand
AGGAAAAATATAAAATATAATATAGAGCTAAAAATAAATATATACTAATATAGAAAAAAAAAGTAAATTCTATTACAGTATATGTATAGAAATAGCTGTACTGTTATCAGGTAAAGCTATATAGTTAAAAAGTAACAAAATTTTGTGATAGGTAAAGATATGGTTAAGTCAGTTAGTGAGAAGTTTGGTATAGAGTTTTTTAATGTGTTCAAATAAACTAATAGGTCTGGTATTAGTTAAGTTGCCATCAAAGATAGGTTTTTTAGAGATGGAAAAGATTCTTTCTTCTTTTTATTAGTTTGAAATTTGACCAGATATAAGACAATGATTAAGAAAAACTGTAATTGTATTAAGAAATATTGTTTTAGCATGTTTGATCATCTTATAGCTAATGCCTGATGGTTTATATGCTTTGTTATTAGGAAGTTAATTGATAATTTTAAGAACTTTTATAGAAAAGAATTTCTTAAATGCTGGTTAATATTATGTAGGATCAATGTTTGGTTTAGATTAATATTCTTGTTGCTATATTGTGTTGAATAATCGTAGTTAGATGTTTCTAAGAGCTGTTCAATCATCGAAGTATTGTTAGATATGTTGTTTGATGAGTAATAGTTCAGTGATAATATTGTTTGATTCCTTAATGTTGTCAAACTTGACAGGATCTTTGTGTCAATTGAGTATACTATTAATCATTGATGTTGGACTATTTTGAAGTTTAGTGCACCTTTTGGCTATGTTATCATTAATTTGTTCTTTTATGTTTTTAATATTTTCTAGATTGCATGCATGATAGAATGTTTTCTATTCTGTGTTGGCTGCAGTTATCCAGTCAGGTAAAAGGTTAAGATCTTGGGACAGTGAGGTATATTGAGATAATGAAGAGAGTTAAGTTGATCAATATTATGATTATAAAGTATAGGCACAGAGATATGATTGCGAGATGCTGCTTTAATTTGTTTTATGATATTGTTTAGTTTTTTGAGTCCTGAATGTAGTTTGGATGCATTGAAGAAAAAGATATGTTGAAAGTTATGAACAGTAAATTTTTTGTTTGAGATATATTAAAGAGTAGCTGAAATAATATTAGTTTAAATTTTGTGCCAAGTGGCCTCAAGTGATTTTGTAGTATTAGTTATAGAGAGAACATTATTAGTTTGAAGATTAGATGTAACTTGGTTAATAAAGTTTTACCAAAGGTCTTAGTTCATTTGTTTATAAGCAAATATTCTATACTTAGTTTTGTTATTAATTGTTATTTCTCAGTAATAACATAAGAAAATTCCCAGAATGATATCAGTATATTATGATTACTAAATGTATATTGGTTAGCATTATCTGTATAGTAAGAGGTTAGATATTGGATAATAAAATAATTAGCACAAATATAGTCAATACAACTGCTATATCTACTACTATGCCATGTAGAGATTAAGGATTATATATGTTTTGCTAAATCATACATGTTATTGTGTTGAAGGAAATGAATAAGTTTAAGTTTGATAGAAGATGATTGTAAATTGTCAGAAATATTGAAGTTACCCATGACAATTGGTTGTATATTGTTTGTATTTGCTTCTTGAATCCAATGTATAATATTGTTTTAAATAAGAAGTCTAAGTTAAAGGTTATTACAAGGTAAGTAAACTGATATAATATGGAATTTAAAGTTATGTTTAAAAAAGAGGTCAATTGTAATAGCATATCCAGAAAAGTTAAATGTTTTATGAACATGTAGTTTGAGATGTTTTTGGATCATAATTGCTGTTCTGGCTTTACAATTATTAGTATATGACTAATAATAAGTAATGTATTAGGATCTAGGAAATTTAGCATGTGCATTATTCTATGAGATTTTAGTTTTTGTAATACTAGCAATGTTGATGTCATGAGATATATAGTAATTCTCACATGTTTGTTGTTTTAGGTTATCATTATATCCTTGTGTATTATATGTACATATTGACAGATAAAGTGGTTTGTATGAGTTAGGTGTAGGTGTTTAAGCTATTAGGTTGGAAGATGTAGGTTCAGAGATGGTCTCTAACCAGGAAACTGTATGATTAGATGCAAAGGTAGATGGTAAATTAGTAAATAGTAATGCTGAAGATGAGTTAGCAAGGAACAGTTGATTAAGTAAAAATAAGTAGATGTTAGATGAAGTATTGTTTGATGTTGTTACTAAAGGTAAGTGCTTGTATAGTTCATATTGAAAAGGTTAGATGAGATTATGTTTAGGCAGAATAGAATCTGAAAGGTCAATATATATGTGTAACTTAGTTTTGTTATGATTAATAAATATATTAAAGCTATGTTTAAAGAAATGTTTTCGAAAATAGAATAGAAATTTACTAAATATTATATAGTGATATATGATAGATAGGTTGTATAATAATAGAAATTTGTTGTAACATGTATTTGTTCTTGCAGAAGGTGAAGTGTTGGAAACAGGAACATGAAAGGTTGGATTGTCTTTTACAAAGTTGTTTACTGTTTGAAGCTCAGCTTGCATAGCTGTGAAGAGTCTATAGTTTGTCTGTATGTTAGGTCTAACTGTTATTAACTTGGCCTTTCATGTAAATGGGCTTTACCACCTGCTTACTTACATTATCTTTCTTGTCAACTACTAGAGATGTATCTTTTAACAAGATAGTAACTGCATTAATAAGGTTTGTAGAAAACAGATTTATTAAAAAAAAGCCTCTTTAAGAAAGAGAGACTCTTCAATTAAGGAAAGTATAGAATATAACATTTGGAATTTTTCTTGTAATATTTTGTTTGCCTCTGGATAGACTGTTTCTTGGTAATAAGTATTGATTTGTAGATAGGTAAGATTTTTGTCAGAGAAGTTGTAGAAGGTCAAAACTCTAGCCAATAGCTCAGTACTAATAGGTTTTGAGATAAGAAGTTCTATCACTTGTTGTTTATTAAGTTTGTTTATATGATGGTTTTGTGCTGCAATAATTTAATATAAGTTAAGATATAAATAGAAATAATAGCTATGATGTTTAGGATTAGTTAGAACATTGTTGATTGCACAAACTGATTTTTCTATTTCTGTTGCAAGTTCATCAAGAAGAGTAGTTAGAATTTGTTTATTGAAAGATGGCTCATGTTTGCTATTTTTATAGAAAATAGATGAATCTATTTTAGGTTGTTTTTACATTTTATTTTCTTGTTTTGGAAAATCTTCAAAGGACTTTTTGAAAATATTATTTAGTAGTTGTGAGTATTTATATTGATATTGAGAACTTGGAGTTGTATTAGGTAAGTTTGAATTTTCTGTTTCTTTTCCCTTATTTTGAATTACTATTTCTTTTAAATAAGAGCAATTTTCTTCTTTACAAATAATTATATGAAAGTTGGCTAGTTTTATAGTTTCATTTTGAAGTTCTTGTAGATTATTAGGCTGCTGAAATTTTATTTCTGTAGATAGAGTTTTTTTAAGATAAAGGATAAATTGCTGTCAAATTTAGTATTTTAAAGAGTTAAAGACTTTGGTTTCATCTAATAATTAGATAAATTGTTAATTATAAATTGGAAAGAATTGTTTAAACCATTGTTTTAAATGGTCCAATAAATTAGCAAGTAATGAAATATTAAGTTTGTAAAGAAAAAAAGTTTTTGAAATATTAAAGTCAAGACAAATATTAAATTTGCTATCAGATCGAATTATAAAGTATTACTTGTCCTTGTCAAAGTCAATTACTTTTGATATAATATTAAATCTTTTAGATTGTAGTTGAAAGTCTTTAGCAAATTTAATGTAGTTGATTGCTTAGTAATTGTTTGAGAGATATAAATAAATATGAGCAATATTAATACAAAGTTGAATTTGGTTTTGATTCGTATAAGGGAGAATGATAGTTGATGAAGTAAAGATTTTAGAATAATTGAGTTTTGTAAATAAGATTATAGTAAAGATAAGAATAAGTTTTTTAAGAGTTTCTTCCAATATGTCTAATGGGATAGTAATAGCTTTGTCAGTATTGGAATTTCTTTGTTGAATAAATTTAATAAGAAATTGAGATCTGTCTTCTGCCATTTTATGGATAATATGGTAGAAGCTGGCCTTAAGAGCTTTTTGTTTAGAAGTTTCAGGTTTGATTTCTTTTCTAGGATAGAAATCATACAGATAAAATTTAAGGAAGTTGAAAAATTTTTAAGAAAATTCTGTTTGAAGTTGTAACTTGTTTTTTATATCATCAGAAATTGGGAAATTAGTAAGCTAATCAAATGTTGAATTTGCTTTAATTTTAGGTTGATTGTTGGTAATATTTGTTTGTATTTGTGGTTGTTATTGTTGGTTTGGCTGCTATTGCTGTTACTGTTATTGTTATTCATTAAGATGTAATTGATATTAATGTGGTTGTTGTTGTTATTGCTGATCATTGCTATTAATTATGTTATTATTTACATTTATGTTATTTGTGTTGCTAGTAATACCTGTAAGTAAGGTGGTAAAGGTAAGTTCAGATACTAGAGGATTATAAGATCTGATAGATTGTTGAAGTTTTTGAATGAATATTAGAGAGGAACTTGATTGTTGAATGGGTTGTTGAATTTCTGTACAGGTTTTATAATGAGGTTTGTTGTTATATAAAATAGCATCAGATACCAAGTAATGTTGGTTATTCATTTCTTTGCAAATGATAGATAAGTTACATTTGGCACAGAGATGATTGTGTGTAGTAGTTGAAGAAGATGCCGTAGGTGATAGTAGAACAAATTAGTAGAGTTTGTAATATTATTTACAAGGATTTTTTTATCTCTAGGTTTTCTGATAATGGAGGTCATTTCATGTTGTCTATAGATTTGGTTGGTTGTTGATATAAAGTGAATGTAGTACTTGTTACAGAAGCAAGTAATAATAGAGCTCGATTCTGATGCTTTGAAATAATGACTACTTTTAATACTACTTCTAAGTTCAGTATAAATACAATTATTTGGTTGTTTGTTTACAGGAATAGGACATAATATATGTGCTACATCCTCATAGATACCAATTTCAAAGCTTTTAGGACACTTCTGATAAAAATAATCAAGGTCAATGGTATCTAGTATGGTTGTA
Organism: Cetraspora pellucida; assembly: GCA_910591915.1. Classification (NCBI taxonomy): domain Eukaryota; kingdom Fungi; phylum Glomeromycota; class Glomeromycetes; order Diversisporales; family Gigasporaceae; genus Cetraspora; species Cetraspora pellucida. Next base: position 6,410 of record CAJVQA010010291.1, on the reverse strand, counting down.
AACAAGATTAGTATTTTTTCTTAAAAATAGATTTCTAAATATATTTTTTAAAAAAATTTGTTTAATTTAAAAGTTTTCAGACTAATTAAAAAAGTTTGAAAAAAAGTTTGAGCTTCAGGTAAGCTAATTGGGTGTTTAAGAAATTCTAATAGGTACCAGAAAAGTGAAATTTCTAGAACATCTCAACAAATTTTTCTAAAATTGGCAATGAAAAAACCTACAAAGAACAAGTTTTTGTTTTTGCTTTTTGCTTGTATCTCTATGAGTTTTGGTCTGTTTTGGACAAAATATATATCAAAATATCTTATTCAGTAAGCTGAACAACTTTTGAATAGACAGTATAATAGATTTAATTAGTAAAATATTGAATGAATAAATAAAAACTAAAAATATAGTTTTTGAACTTTTTCCAACACCTAAGTATTATTAGAACTTAAAACACAACCACCTAGAAATGGAAAAGTATGCTGGACAACTTTAATTAAGAAGTTAAGTAAGGTTTACTTAGTAAAATGTTGAGAAATAATTAAATATTTTTTTATGTTTTTTGGTATAAGTGATCTACGAAAAGAGTTCTATTCAGTATATATAATTAAAGTAAATATAATAATGACAATGTTACAAAGATGTTAGATAATATATTAAAAAGAATATAAGTTATAAAAAGACTTTTTTTTTTTTTTTTAAAATATTAAGGTGAATACTTGCGACCCAGGATTTTATTGATAGTATATTTGGCTAATGATTGCATTACAACCACAGGAGGCAACTATGGGAAGAGTGTACAACTAGCCACTCGTACAACTTTAGTCATTGTCTAATTTAAGTAGTTCGCCCGAAGGTTCTACACTAGCTGCCATACCTGGAATCCACTTGTAGGTTCCCTATTTAACCACTTTGTTTCCATATCCACCCACCTACCTCTGCCTACCAACGACCCTGGCCGATGCTAGTGAAAATATGTCATGGCCACTAAGTCTTTAAAGCAGTTTTTTTGAACCTTTGACCTTGTACTAAACCTTCCAGAATCTTTTGTATCCCATTCTTACAGCTGACCTGGTATCGCTATGACCGAGACCAACACTGGTGGTCAGGGCATATCATTAAACCACTATGCCCTTGTAGAGTTCACCCCAACCCTGGTACTGACTTCACAACATATCTCTACTACTTTGGTATTCAATTCAAGTTCCACTAAGCTCCCAAACCAGATAGCCTGAAAAGGCAGGTCGTAACCATACACCTTTGGTTTACATGTTTGCCGGCATGTAACCTTTTACTCTGGAACCCAGAAATTCCGGCGGCCTGGTTAGTTCCATTTGGCCCCTTCTCAAAGGCCAGCTCTTTGCCTGGTTTCACAAGTTTTAGCTCCGTTTCATAGGTCTAGTCTTTACAGTAGCACCGTTGAAAGTTCAGGTTACCTCTCTACTTGGGTCTTCAAGTGGGCTTCTGTTCTCCTACCTGGTTCCTATGATTTACATGGCCTAAGGACTTATCTTAGGTTCACACTGCCCAGTACCGGTTTGTGTTCCTTCATACAACGTTGCACGAATGCCTAGACCTTTTAGTCAGGCTGGTATGACACGGGTTACAGGTATTCTATCCCAACCAATCACAGAAGACAGTTAGTCATAACACAGAAAGAATTGCAAATTTTCACCGTCACTGGGATTTGAACTCTAGACCTGCCACTTGGGGGTTGACAACCTATCCACTTCACTAGGTCGCCACACTCCTGTAGTCATTTTTGTTTAGTATAGGAGAGAGATATAAAATAATATCTTTTTGGAGTTGTTTTTTTTTCTTGAGTTGGAAAGTAGAGTTGAATTAATTTAATATGAAGATTTTTAAGAAAGATATCAATTTCTAAAAGAAAATTTTTGAAAGTTTGGATTTTTCTAATATGCTTAGCCAGTAATTTAAGAATTAGTATTCCTACACTATCTTGATGAGCATTACTAGATGTTCAAAAGCTTTTGTAGTTTGTTAATTTTTAAGTGAGTGTAGAATATTTTGTCTCTTTAATAGATAAGTATGTTTTTGATATACCAAAAATGTTTACTTGGTTTTCTGAAATAAAATTAATTAAGCTTAGTTGTTTAAAATTGTCAAGAAGGCTATTGATATTTAGAGAATATATTTTAATTAATTTTGTAGTTGGATTTTCTAGAGATAGATTATTGTTATCTATGTGTGTAATTGGAATCAGTGGTTCAGAGGTGATAAGTTGAGTAATTGAAAGAGATTTAAGGCAATTTGAAAGAGAAGATATTTTGAATCTTGGTGATGGATAGTTTGTATTAAGTAGAATGGTTTAAAATTTTAAGAAATTTTTGAAATGAATATATGAAAAATTAGGTAGGAGATTGGGTTCCTGTAGTAGATAAATATGTATTTCTTCTTGTATGTTATTAGTTGTTTTGATAGAAATTTTAATATATTGTTCTATATAGTAGGTTGGATATTCATCTTGGATGAATTTTAGAAAAGAACCTATAGATTGTGGTGTTGGCAAGAGTTGTAGATTGTAATAAGAGAGAAATTTGTTATAGCATGCTAAAGAGTTATATATTTTGAGCAGGTCAAAAGTTGAAGTGTAGGTTTTTTCTTAAATAGTATTGATGTTGGTGAGTCAATAGTATCATCTCCTTCAATTAAAGATTTATAGTTATTTTTAATAATATTTAAGTTTGTAAGTGTGTTTATAAAAATGTTAAATATATAAGATTTCTTTAAGTTAGATAAGAAAATATTTTCTAGAAATGAATTCTCAGAGTGATGTGATGTAATGTTTTTTTGAAAAGTTAGAGTTTTCTTCTATAGAGGTGCTTACTATATACTCAGTTTTCACAGTTGTGGAGGATACCATAGTCTGCCTTGTATGTTGGGTCTGAGTATTATTAACTTGATTTTTAGCATAAATAGACTTTCTTGCCTGTCTACTTATATCATTCTCTTTCAAAAATGATATACTTTTAGTGAAGGATATCATTATTTTGAAAGTGGCACTGTATTTATATTATCTATAGAAAGATTTATTGAAAAAGTAAATTATAGATAGTAGGTAAGAACATGAAGAGAGTATTATTCTGTATTAAATAGATTTTAATATTATAGTATTTAATAATAAAGTTTTTTGGTTCTAGAAGGTACTTTATATTATAATCAAGTTGGATTTGAGAGATAGAGAATTTTGGTTGACTTTGGATATAAAAATAGAGAATTATATATGCTAAGATATGTGGATTAATAGTAGGTGTAATAATTTTTTTTAAAGCTTTGTTTAGTTCGAAATCTGAAATACTGTTATTTTTAGCTGCAGTATTTAAATAAGCTTTAAGATAAGAATCAAGATAGAAAGCAGTTCATTTAGAATTTGTTTCTGAATCATTAATTTCAGCAAACTTTTGGTTTGCTTTAATTGTAAGTTCATTAAGTGTATGGAGTAGTATAGTCTTTTTGAAGGTTGTGTGTATTGTTGGTTTGGTTAGAAGATTGTATAGTCTGAAGTAAATGATGTAGTTTTAGAAGTTGTGTTGTCTTTTATAAAGTGCTAGAAATGTTTTAAAAGATTTGTCAAAGTAATGAGTTGATATGTTCTTGAAAAAGTTTTTTGTGTTATCAGATAAAAGTTTGCAGTCTTTGTCTTTGCATGTATGAATATGAAAGAGTGCAGCTTTGGTAGTTAGAAAGGAATGCTCTTGAAGAGAGATAGATTCTGTAATTTTTGAAAGTCTGAAGGAGAAGTTTTTTGTATTTCTTAGCAAGTGTAGTTGCAATCTGATATTTAATATAGTTTCTAACTTTATCTTCATTAATTTTAGTGAACTGTTTTTGATAAGCTTTAAAGAAGTCTGCATATCATATATTGAAGTTTTGGGTTTAAGACTTAAGTGATGAAATCAAAAAGTGTTAGTAAATTTGGTTTTAAGAATATTGAGAGTAATATTGATACTAAATAAGGATTTTGGAGCATCATATTCAAAATTGTATTTCATTAATAATCTAAAAAGATAAAACTCTAGTTTTTTAATGAATTTTTTGATAGTAAATTGTTTGATATTTGTTATGAAAAATAAGTATGGTCAAGCAAAATTAATTGCTACTTTACAATGATCAGAGATTAGATAAGATGGGATTAAGTAATGAGAATGAAAGACATGCAAGTAGTTAAATTTGATAAAAAAAAGTTCAATAAATTTAGTAATTAGATTTTTAAGTGTTGAGGTATAAGCATATTGTGAAATATTGAGTTAAGGTAAGAGTAATGGGTTAGATTGGTGAAGGAAGTTTGTAAGAAATTCTGGTTTTTTAGCAATTATTATTTTAAATAGATAATTAAAGCTTTGTTTTTGAAAAGTTATTTGGTTTGTAGTTGGTTGAGTATTATTTGGAGTAGAGAGAATTAGTTGGCTAGAAATAAATTTGTGAAGGTGAATTTTTAAGAAGTTATATTAAGTTTTGTATTTGGTTTCATGTTTTTAGTAATTGGATAGTTAAGAAACCAGTCCAGATCATTAGAAGTATCTCTGGGTTGGTTAGTTGTGTTTTTTATTGTTGATTTTGTTTTGTTTGTTTAAAGTTTGTTTCTTTCCTTTTCCTCTAAAAGCAAGATTTTAAAGAAAATCGATTTTTCTTTCTTTGGTGAATTTGTAAAAGTAGAGAAGATGAAAAATAGAACACTATTCATTAGTAAGTTCTTGTGTTTGAGAGAAAGGTTTGAGTTTAGTATATTGGAGGCTGTGAACACAGTCTTGGTAGAATAAAAAGCTTTTGAAAATTACAGCTGTAGAGTAGTCTGATGCATGACATATTTTTTGAATAAGAACAGATAGGATATCTTTCTTTTTGCATAGAGTGCATGTATGATAATATTAGAGTGTGAAACAATTGCCACAGGTAATGGGTCTGTATGAAAAGAGGATGGTAAAATTTGAGAGATAAATAGAAGATTTTGTTGTTGTTTAGTAATAAATGAGTTAGGTAGTTTATCAACAATGTTGTTAAAGCAATTTTTAGAAACCACTGTAGTTTGAGAGATATCTATTGCATTTGAGCTAGAAAATTGATGAGAAGGTGTAGTATATATAATTTTGTAATATTTGGAAGTAAAGTTGATATAGTATTTGTTATAGAAACAAGTAAACTACATAGGTTAAAATGGCATTTTGAAGTAATGTTGTTGCTTATTGGGTTCATATTTTGTAGGGTTAATATCTTTAGATAAGATGTATAAAGTAAGTAGATCAGTTACTTTGGCTCCAATGCCAAAGCAGTTAGGATATTTATTAAATAGTAGTCTAAATCATGAGAATCAAGTTCATCAGTGATTAAGGTAGACATTTTGGTTTAATGTTATTATGATAATATTAAAAAGAATAATAACAGCTTTGAAGAAAAGTAATTTTTAGTTCATGTAATATTATACTTTTTGTATTACTTTTTGTAACTAGTGTGGCTATGGTTGGCATGACTAGTAGCTAGTGTAGCTTATAGTACAATGTGAGGCTTGTATAACTCTTGCTAAAAATAGAATAAAGTATACACAAGATTGTGTAATTTTAGAATAAGTACAAATTTGTAATTATTTGCTTTTGTGTTAATTAATTAAGAACTAAAAGGAAAATAGGTATAAAATGATAGTTAGTTAAGTGAACTACTAGAAAATGAAATTTTAAAACGTATTTAAGGTTTGGATTTAGAGAAAATAAAGAAAAAAGAACAAATTTTTAGAAAATTTTAAGAAAATTAGTTGTTTAAAGTTTTTTGCTTATAAAATGACTAATTTTTGACTGCTTTTAATGAAACTTATATCAAAATGAAGTTATAGATAAGCTGGACAACTTTGTTTTAGAGTACAAGACATGTTTCCTATACTGTATTTAAGTATAAATAATTTTAAAATATTTTGACAAATAGTTATTTAATTTATTTAATATTTAAACTAGTAATGTAAAATTTTGTATATATATATAAAATAGGTTAAAGAACAGATTTATTTTATTTAAAAGAATATTTAATTATAAATTGTTAAAGAAAATTAAATTTTCTTTAGCAGAATATTGGTACAAGTGATCATTGGAAAGAGTTGTCAATTTGTGTCCTAAAAAATTATATTAAGTAACCTAATTTTAATTATTAAGTAAAATTTGTAGAATAAGTCTTTGTAATTCTAATAATAGTAAAATTATTAAAATAGATTAAAAACTTATTAAGATATTAATTTTAAAGATTAGAATATAAAATTATATAATAAAATTAACTAATAGATTTATATAAATTAACTAATCAAAAGGCTACATTAGCAATTTTCTTTCCGTAAATCTTTTTTATACAAAAATAACTAAAAATCCGTCAGTACTAAAATCGTCAATACCTGTTTATTTTATTAAGATAACCAACTTTGGTGT
>CAJVQA010010290.1:0-11483 GCA_910591915.1 Cetraspora pellucida | reverse complement strand
GAAATATTTTTTGTTAGGACTCTAAAAGCTGTTTTATTATTAGGATTTTGAGATATCAATATACCCGTGTTTTATACACTAGTGTTCAAATATAAATTGCCTTTTATAAAATATTCAATTCCAATTCCTATATTAGATACGTATTAAACTATTTTTGATAAACCATCTTTCATATGCTAATGTCGAAAAAAAAATTAATTTTTATAAAAAGTTACCCGGACGGGTAATGAGAACCGATTTTATTTGCTTGCATGGCCTTATTAATCAGCATCGAGTATTGATTACTTTGATCAGATTTATCAGGATCAGACTTCTAAAATTTTTAGAGGTTGGATGAATATGATGGAAGTAACTGTACTACTTAGAGTTAGCAATAGAGCTCAATAGAGCCCAATGAAGCTACGAATGGACCCAATGGATAGCAGTGTATTGAATTCCATTTGGAGCACCATTGAATCCATTGCTAACCTGATAGGTGATTCAAAGAGTCCTTTCCAGTATCGCATATGAAAATATATTCGGGTGCAAGCCGAATTTTTAAAAATTGATATTTGTTAAAATATACATACAAAATTTTAATTCGTTCTTGTGATATAAATACTGTACAACGGCCAATTTTAATTGATGAATGTAGCGGAAAATCTATCAAAACTGTACAATGTGCATAGTATTCAGTGAGATTTGTATTAGATTCGGATCATTACTAATCTTTTTTAACCTGGATGAACAACAAACACATGTCATGACCATATCGAGAATGGTGAGAATGAATATCGATAGATACATTTTTTTATAACAATAATGTCAAATCCTAACGGTAATATTATTGTACCTACATAAATCATTGATTTAAGAAAAAGCTGCAAAAGATCCAGGACTCTGCACGCCGCCGCAGATTTCTGAACACATTCAAAATATCAAAATACGGAATTTAAAAAAAGAACATATATAGTACGTACATATGCACGTACCTAACAGTTAAATATTCGGAATTGAGAAGGATCAGAGTAGGTTAATATCATTTCATTTAAAATGAAGAATTTCTATATAAAGTATACAATCAAAATTATATGTTTAGTTAAAGTAAATTAATATAAGAGGTATATAACAATACAGCAGTATCGATATGTATGGGGGCTTATCGCACCTACGAAAAACTTATGTGGATGCATGTCGATACTGTATTGTTCAACTCCGCCACAGTTCAAGAACATTCTAAATTTCAGCTGAACATATTCTAATCATGGTTACATAATGCATTATTAATTAGTGCCACGTGAGAATGATTGGAAAAAAAGTTTTTCCCAAATTTTTTTTATTTATAATTGGAGAACGGACTTTTCCAGCTTATCATTTTATTGATTTTTACTACCTTAAAAGAAGTTATTTTAACTGTTTCGTTTATAGCTTTTTTTCCCCACACTTTTATTCTACTTGAAGCTTTAACTAGACGAGTTGGAGTGTTGGTTAAATTTTTTTGATCTTTAATATTATTCAATATAAGGACATGAACAATTCAATAGACTTAAATGTGTCGGAACAGCCTGACTCTCAAGAGATTTTCGAGCCTTTTTCTAATAAAACCATGATACCGAAAGGTTCAAAATCTAAACACGCGTCTGGATCAAATACTTTCGCGTCACAGGATTTGGATCAAGAAACACATACCCTGAGTAATCAAAGGAGAAAGCAAAAAATCCCAAAAGAAACTCCTTTGCCAAAAATGATAATGTTTGTGTTGAGTGTTATTGTATTTAGTGAACCAATGAACTCTACGATATTATTTCCTTTTATATATTTTATGGTGGGTTTATTATGTTTCTCAACAAATCCTAGTGATTATATCGTGTAACATCTTTAACCAATTGAAATCATTTAGGTACGAGATTTTGGAGTTAGCAAAGATGAAAAAGAAATTGGTAGATATGCTGGATTAATAGGTAACGTTTTGATCCGATTACTCAGTCAAATCACGTGATTGCATATAAATCACGCTATTGTTCTTTTTTTTCACTATTATCATTACTAGCGTCATCATTCTTTCTCGCTCAATTTTGTTTTGCCATATTTTGGGGGGTGATTTCTGATAGAATTGGTAGACGTCCAATTCTTTTGATCGGTTTGTTAGGAAACGTGGTAACTTGTTTGTTCTTTGGTCTTAGTAAATCACTTATTTGGGCCATTGCATCTCGTGCAACTTGTGGCATGCTTAATGGTTAGTGTTGAAATAAACATAATTATATCTTTTTTTTTTTTACTTACCTGCTGTCGATTTTATTACGCTTAGCTAACGTTGGTGTTGCAAAAAGTATGCTTGGAGAATTGACTGATCGAACGAATCAAACTAAAGCTTTTTCACTCTTTGGCTTTTGTTGGGGATTTGGTTGTATTAGTAATGTATAATTTTTTTTTTATTCATTAATTATACATATTGATTATATGTATTTATTTATTATTTTTAATATATATTTTTCAATACTTTAATCATGTAGTTGGTAAGATTGTTCGATATTTTGCGCTTATGATTATATTCAATAATCCAAAAGTATATTATAACGCAAATTTAATTCGTAATAAGGTCCAATAACTGGTGGATATCTATCAAACCCTGTTGACCATTTCCCAGGAATTTTTGGGAACTGTGTTTTTTTGAAACAGTACCCTTATTTTCTTCCATGTGCTGTTGCAGCTTGTATTAGCTTTACTGGATTCGTCATAGGATTCTTTATGCTTCCCGAAACTCGATTTCGCAAAGTTTCGACTGATCCTGAACAAATACCTTTTTTACCTTCTAATAAGAAAATTTATGGTTCTGTCATAACGAGTAACGAAATAGGTGATAATAACAGTGGTAAAATTAGTATTGATGATATTCGCTCGGTAACTTCAAATGATGTAATTGGTGTTGACAAAAGTTCGACAAATCAGCAAAAAATTATTGTTAATAGCGGCATTTCCACAATAACTTATATTGTGATTGCAAGTTATGCTATTATATGTTTCCATACTATTATTGTAGATGAAGTGTACTCTATTTATTCCGTCACTGCGATTAAAGATGGTGGTCTAGGATTTGGTTCCAGCGATTTGGCTTTAACTCTGGCCTTTATGGGTGTAGTACAACTTACTTGCCAGTTTTTAATCTATCCTCATTTAAGACGTCTAGTGGATACTGTGAAAATGTACCAGATGTCTTTGATCGCTTATGTGCTTTGTTATTGTATATTTCCGTCGATCAACTTACTTCAAAGAAAATTAATTGAGCGGGAAATTGCTCCAAACGTGATCAAAATAATTATTTGGTCCATTCTATTAACCAATTTGACTCTCAAATGCTTTTTAAATGTCATAGCATATACCACATCTATGATTTTGGTATAGTGTAGATTATTTATTTATTTATTTTATTGTTTTGAGTGAAACTTAAATTTTGCCTAGGCTTCAAGAAAATCCGAAATATTTCGGATTTTTTAGATAGTTCAAAAATGTTAATTTAGTCGTCAATTTCCTGGTATTGATAATATTTTTTCGTTATTCTTAATAGATAAACAATTCGGCATCATCAGACGTTCTTGGTACAGTTAACGGAATTGGTCAAACTTCAGCATCTCTTACTCGTGCCTTAGGTCCAGCTTTGGGTGGCTTCCTATGGTCTTGGTCATTGACAAATAATTTAAGTTTCCCGTTTGATTATTTTTTCATTTACATAATAATATCCGCTGCTACATTTATTGGTTGGATTCAAAGTTTTAATATACCCTCTGAATTAGGGTATCTGGATGATAATTTAGTTAAAATTAGTGAGTAAAATCTGCATATATAGAATTTTGATAATTTGAGTAAGAACTATCTTTTTTTTAAAAAAAAAAAAATCTGGGATGATTAAGATAAAATTGTAAATTGTTAGTTTTAAACCTTTAATACCCATAGACTTGTTTTTTACATATCGTACGTATAAAATAAATGATATTGTATATATCATTTTGCATAGAAATCAGATGCAGGCAAATTTACCTGCAGATTATCGCAAGTTATCTGTAATTAATTCATCGAGCTATATATATTATATATATTAAAATTTGTAGTTGTCAATATTTTTATGCTTTATATAATGGGACGGTTTAAGGAATAGTTTATGAAGCAATAATAAAAAGTTTATTTTTGATGTTGATATGCTTAATGCAAAATTGTGACTATAATCATTTTGTATATATTAGTGTACATATTATCAAGATTACAAATATTTTTTTATAAATATATAATAAGATGTCAATTTTTTTAAGAATTAGATTACACAATATAATTATATTGACAGGTGCACGGACTTTTATTTTTTTTCTTAGTGCATACTTTCTTTATTTTATTATATAATACCAAAGAGGTACATTTATGGAAATCCGACTGTATACTACGAAAAATCTAGTTTAACCTTCATAGGATTACTGGTCTCCCATACGTATCATAAAATAACATAAATAACATGTAGATAGACCCCAATGACGAATGAAATCTGAATGGATAATAAAATTACCAACCTTTCGCACACCAATCTCAAGTTTTGCTAGCAAGTACGTATAATAACAGAGTAAGGGGACTTGAAAATTATTTCTTTTTAAGAAAATTAATGCACGTCCAGAAAAACATGTCAGACTTTACATATCGATATGCGTATATTTACTTGTTATAAAGTTTATATATGCATATGCATATGATTATTTTTTTTTGCCATCACTGTAAAGCTTGCAATATAGATTGCTGTTGAGTACTGCATATAGTGATTTCATTGGTAGAGAATAGTACTTTATGTGGTAGAATACTATTTAATCTATTTTATATATGAATTGCTAAAGGGTACAATTCAATATATGGAGAGTCAATAGAAAAGGGACAACTCATTTTTAGTAAATTTTTTTTAAATTAAAATATCAACAATTATCTAATTCACCTTAATACCAAAAAACCCCCCCCAATTATCTAATCAAAGTTAATAAAATTTTTTATTTTAAGAATTTTATAAAATTAAAATAAAAAAAATTTTATCAAATTTGATCAAATAGTTGTTGAGATATTTAAGCTTAAAGTTAATAAAACTTTTATTTAGAAAAAATTTGTTCCTTTTCTATTGACTTCCTATATATATAACTAGGGTTATTAATAGGTTGGGTTGGGTTAAGCAACTTCTCAACACACTTTAGCTTGGGTTGGGCTTACTCCGGAGCCACTCCAGGCTTGCTTAGAACTGCTCCAGTTCACTCCAGATTTTTAGGCATATCTTTAACCCACTCCGGAGTATGCCACTCCATTAACAACCCTATATATAACATGAGTGCTGTCAAAGGAATCAACCTAAAAAATTTCACTAAAAACATTTTCGCTGTTAGTTAAAGGTAAGTTTTGCTACTAAGTTAGATTAGGAAGAATTTTAGTACAAAAATTTCGCAAGGAAAACTTTTTGTTAGTATGTAAAAGGTGGTTTCATAGGTAAAATGTTGAGTTATGACCGATTTTTTGGATTGTTTGATTTTTTGTCTGCGTTATGCCTAATCTTGAAATCTGATTGGTTAGTGGATTTTTTTGCTAGGGCATTGTAAATTCAGCCCTTCTGATTGATGCACAGTTATATAAACAAACTTGTATCATCGATCAGAAGGGCTAGATCAGATAAATAATCAATAATATCATGGGCAGAAGTTTATCTGATTGGCTAATAAATTCAATTTAATTTCACATTATAATAAATAGTTTAAAAAAACGAAAACTCACCATTAATATTAAAAAAGAACTAATCATAATAAACCAAAAAAAGAAGCCGTATAGAAGGTTTCATTAGAGCTGTAGGACGTCATAGCCAAAAATAAGATCTAATTCTCCTCCGTTTAAAAATGTTAGTATAATAATATTGTCTTTGTGAATTCTTGCATTTTGATTGGCTGAAAATTAACTATTAAAGAATATTTTGAAATTAGCCAATAGCAATAAGCTAAAGCATATAAATTGTCTCATTTTTGGCTAAATTTTTTACGTATCATAAAAATACTATACTTTTAAACTCATTAATTAAAAAAATATACAATGATTTTTCAAAAAAATAAGGTCGCCAAGTTGTAGCAAAATAGCTAAACTACAAAATAGTGGCCTATTTTTTGTGATATTGTTTTTATATTAAATATTATTACAATATTAGCTTTTAAAGGTTGTGAAGCCTTTAGGTGTCCCGCACTATATAAATAATGCTCTTTTCTTGGCGGCAGCACTTATCTATATATATATGAGTGCTGCCAAGGGAAATTCTGTCATCGGACATTCGTGTACAGGACAGCTAACTGTACACAAAATATAATTGAATGTCCGATGACAGGTTTTCCATTGGCCGCACTCATATATAGTCGATAGATACGTAGCATATGTGCGTAACTGGTGATTTGAACTGGTCAGATTAAAATTGAAGTAACTGAAACCGAACCGAAAAAAATTCGGCTTATCATATTACAGCTACTTTCATAAATTCCGAGATGATTTCTTCAATGACCAAATCGATGAATTATATGGATATGGTAATTTTTTTTTTTGTCTAAAATTTATGTAAAAATCATTCAAATAAACTGACCATATACGGGTTAGCTGAATAAAAATGTTTTCTGATATCGATTTGCCATTTAACGTTAGATATTAGCACAATCAGAAATCGTGTTTCATAGATTAAACACATAAAAACTAGTTTTTTTTATTTGGCGTTAAATGCATACCTATATTGTAATCTTACAATTGATTGTATCTAACATTTGATAATGAATAAATTCCTAATCCTGCAGAAGATTCAGTAACATAATTGTTTAACGACATTTAGTTCTAACTCTAATACGTAGTGAACAATTAAGATAAATGTATTCTCATTGTAATTAAAATTCCTAATGTTTTACAAATTGATGTATTTGAAACAAAGGACTTTTTTGACTACCAATAAAAAAATGACAGGATGAAAATTTACCTATATACCATTTCTATTGCTAACTAAAATTAAGCGAACTTATTGTATGTTTCTTAGAAAAACTTCAATCATTAGTTATTTATATATATTGTAAAAAACTATATAGCTAGAAAGCATGTTAATCACATGATAAATTGTATTATCATGATAATGCTACATTTTAATAAATTTAGATAAACGTTAAAAATTTTAATCCTTTAATTAATTAAATTGTACTAAAAAAGTAATACAAAAAGCGGGCTCCTTGTAAGTCATCCCTATATTAAGTTTTATAGACGTGCACTTCATTATCCTTGTGTTACTTTTGAATTACTTATTCGTGAATTACCGTTAAATAAGGTATAGTCTATTAAATTTACTTGACAGAGATGACGTGAGGATCTTTTATCTCCATCAGAATGTTTGCGTTAATTCATACGTATCAATAATCTAACGCTAATATATTCATTGTCTTAACTTTACTACAGTAGGATAATAAGAAAAGTCTCAGAAATAAATACAAAGTTGATCTACGCCATTTATACTAAACATTCCGTTGCACGAGTAGGACAACCTGTTTCAGTCTTTATTTCGTATTTAATGTATAAAATACATATTAAGAAGTTATTATACTTTGGAATTTTCGACAGTTAATTTTCGAAACTTATTCTTGTCTGTCTCTTAAATTTATCAAATTTTTCATCTTCTAATAAAAAAGGCTGGGCCTAAAAAATTTTGTTACTTTTAATAATCTTAGTATTTTATTCATAAAATATTTAATGAATACTTCAAAAAATCCTCGTTTCAACCGTCAAAAAGGTCTACCAGCCATTCCTTTTCAATACCATGAAGCTTATGATGATCGGTATAGAACAGCTGGGCGAGATACGTATATCGTAAATGATGAATATATAGATAATGAACAATCTGAAATACCTTCAATTCCTGAGAGAGATACTTATCTTAATACCGATGAACCTTCTGATAATGATGTCGACTACGAAGAATATAATCCTGAATCTCCTATTTCTTCCCCAAATAATGATCATCCTTCTTCACCACCTCCTTCTCCTAAAAAATATGGTTATGATTTTAATAGAGAAATTCTAATATCACCTAATAATGATAATATTGATAATAATGACTCTGAAAAACCATTACCTCAATTTGATTATCAATCTCAACAAAAACGAAAGAATGTTTTTAAACTTGGAACTCTCACATCTCGTTTTAAATTCAAAAAACCTAATGCAAAGGATAGTCAAGATCGTTCTGTATCTGATCCTATTTCTATTAATGAAAAATCTCAATCATTACTTAGTTCACTTCCTACTTTGGCTCCTTCTTCTCCAATTTCTCATCAACTTCCTGCTGAATATTTTCCTGATAATTTTGATAAAGATGAGAAAACAAAGCCTGTTGAACAATCTACTCAAGAATTAACAATAGATGATCTTTATCATTTTGTTCTCAATATACGAAAAGGATTTCAATCGCAATTCAATGAAATGAATTCACAAATTAAAGAATTAAAAAAAGAGATCAGAAGATTAAAAGGTGAGGAGTCTGAAGATGAAGATCCAAATGATGATGTTAAAGATGTAACAAATGTTCGAAGTGCTACAAGACAAATGGAAAGATATGGTGGTGCTGGAAGATGGTTTCATAACGATAACGATTATATATAATCATATTTATTGAATATATTATTTAACAAAATAAATAATATAATATAAGATTCAATCCATTTATTACTGTACATTTATAAATTTATCACGTCTTATAAGTCTCCAGTTAATACTATAATATTGGCATAATGTGCCGTACTTACCATTATCTGGGAGGACAAGTAAATTAAATTAGAGTAAATTTATTATATTTTAAAACATTTCACTGTAATAGGTAGTATAGTAGGAAAATTTTAATAATATTATATAGGTAAGAATTAGTTTCAACATACTATAATTTATTAAGTTGATGTCATGATTTTATTATTCTTATTATTTCAATAATTAAATAAATTTAATTCCGTTCATTAATCAACATTTTACATGCTTCACCTTCGCCTTGATTTTCCAACGTTAATTTTCTTCCAATAGTTTCATTATCAACTACATGTTCTAAAGCCTTCAAGAAATCCTTTAATGTTGTCGTAGCCCATGATTTTAAAAAGTGGGCGTATGCTAAGAACGGCATTTTACGTAACGTACGCCCGCTCATTCCCTAATGAAAAAATTTTATTCTTAATTTTAATATTTGATTAATTCCTTTTTATTGAATTTATAATATTTGCTTGCCTGACATTTTCCACAAATAGAATAAAGTCTAATGCTTGGGTTATCAATGCTATTTGTATGTTGGTATAATTCCACAGCACGCCAATCAAGCAAGAATTCCTTTAATAAAGAAATTTAATAAATTTCGAGATAATAATCTGAAATAATACTGTTAATTTCAAAATATTTACCTCCTCAGCAATTATTCTAACTCTCATTAACTCTCTTATGCAGCTTGATAGTATGGCATAAATGGCTTGTTGTGATGGTAAACCGATATATTGCTTGATATCGGCTCGATCAATGAAGGCAATGTCTATGCATGCATACGTATGTTACATTAAATGTTAAACTTTGCATTTACATATTTATTTATATTTATTCATATATATATATATATTTGTTTATAATGGCACACCTATTGCTTCTGTGATATTTGAGGTAGTCAGTATTAGAACGTTCTTTTCTTGTTTCAATTTATCTATTTGTGTCAGTAAGGCATTGACCACCTGATGACACATATAATTATTATATATTTGTCCATTGGTTAAGAGCTATAACCAAATATTATAAATTACCCTAACAGCGTCTAATGGTTCCGCTCCAGATAACGCAGATCTTCTGGTAGCTGCCAAACTTTCCACTTCATCTAAAATTCATAGATACACAATATCTCTGAATTTGTCTTTTATAAATAAATGAATTACTTTTAATAGTTTTATATCAATAATTTACCTATTAAAATACAGACAAATGCATCATCATCATCTATCAAATCATAAATTTGTTGGAACAATTTTTGAACCAATTTTCCAGATTCGGAAAACCATTTAGAAAACAAGCTATGACTATTTATCTCAAATAACTTTCCGTGAGAATATCTAATTGGTACAAAAAAAAAATTAGCATATCTATTGATTCATAAATGTAATAAATAATAACTTCTCTTACCTTTCCGCTAATCGAATAGATAACTTTTGCGCAAAAGCTCGACAAAGAGTTGTTTTTCCTGTTCCTGGTGGACCATGCAACAGAATAATTCTAAAAAAAATATATATATAAAATCGTTTGATCTTTGTAAAAAAAATTAAAGAAAACATGAATTACGCGGATAAGAAATTTCACCTGTTCCATGAGATAATATTTGAGTTCACATTTCGATCAGCGAATAAAATTGTCGTGTAAACATAATCAAGTAATCGAGTTTTAATATTTTCGTCAAATATGAGACTATTTGGAAAATTTAATTATTATTCATAACAAGTGCAATTAATCATATTATATAATAAACTCTTTATTACTTACTTATCCCATAAGCCGTCGAGAGCTCGTGCCGGTAAATCCCAATAGTTGGCTGTTAGAACATTTTCCTCTTCCTGATATTCTTCTACTACATCATCTTCATTAAGTTGATACACGTGAATATCTAAGTCCACGTTTTCTAGAATTTGAATATCAGACGTGTCGCCTTTATATATTTAAATATAAAGATTATATAAATTTGACAGTCATATAATAACTATATACCACATGTATATAAACTTACTTCCGGCTTCGGCAACGATCATATATTCTACATTTTCTTTAAGTAAAGCTACATCCTGAAAATCTGTTATTTCAGAATGACATAGCAATGAAGTTTTGAATTCACGCAAGAATTTCTCGACTTGTCCACGTATTACGTCGTATCTTACTGTACTGTGAGTCTTTAAACAGCATTCGACTAAGGTATATAATAAAAAGTACGTGTTTGATTTTCAAATATAATTCTAAAGAGTTTGTACGCGTATAACTAGAAAAACGCGTCAAAACTAACTGTGAAGAGTTGATCTTGCACGTTCTGTCAATAGTGGAGGTAATATATCCTCAGGTAATGTAGAACTTATTTCTGTTATTTCTGATCGAGAAGGTTCCGCCTCCATAATAGTTAATAATAGTTGAAATTACACGAAAAAAACAATTATTTTTTTAAAGCTTCGATCGTAAGATACAAATTAGTCATGTGATTATACATATCAAATAACAAGAAAACGTTAGTTTAGTGGTTGGCATCAGCCAATAAAATCTAAATCTATTTAGTTAAATAAGTCAGGCGATTTTTTAAAGCTACTACCCTCGTTATAACGGAGTGATCGAGCATCCGTTATAATGAATATCCGTTACATTTAATTTTACATTATTTATACAGTTTAGAGTACTTTTTAAAAAAACGAAAACCAACCATAATAAAGTAAAAAAAA
>CAJVQA010010289.1:0-11483 GCA_910591915.1 Cetraspora pellucida | reverse complement strand
TTTTGATTTAACCTGTTTTAAAAAAGTTATAACACTTCAAAGTTTTTATTAATAAACATTGGATGTCTTTTACTGTCCGGTACTGTATAAATTTTACCTCCAAATCTGACCCATACTCTAAAAAAAAAAACTATCACAAAATTTTGGCTTGTCCGTTTTACATTACTGCATTATACAAAATTTCATTTTAATCCATCACATTTATTATCAGAGATTTATTCTATTTATGTGGATTGTATATCTTTGGTTATAATCATGCAATTTAGCTCTGTGAACATGCCTCCTGATTAGAGATGGGCAAATCGCGGTTTTACAAGAATCCAGCGCGTCACGCGCGGGATTCACATCCCGGCGGGATTGAATCTCAAATTTGCGAATTTTTTAATTTTTTGTATGGAATAAAAAAATTAAGCAGAAATTATTATTGAAAATCAAATTTTTTGTTCAAATTAGTTGTTTCTTATAAATCTTATTTATTATAAATAAGGAAGCTGCATGACATAGTCATGCTAGAAACCAGGAACGAAAGCAAATATGGTAGGTAACAAATAGTCCAAGTAACGTACAAACGAGAACTGATCTAGCATCTTATTAATATATTGTGAAGCATTTGATATGCACTACCGGGCAGTTGACTTGTATTAACTAATTAAGCAAACTTTACAAGGCATCTCAGGTTATCAGGTTATCCGAAAAATTATTTTACTATTGCCTTTGATGATCATTGATTATTATTTAATCAACCAAATAAAAATCGTATGAAAAAAAAATGAAATACGTTAAATATCAGTAAATAGATAAATTAATCTGTATCGGGTTAACAATTTTTGAGTCTAAAATTCTTTGCTTTTATGTTGCTAGTTATCGCGCATTTTTTGTTTTCAAATTATACTCTGTAATTACATGCCCAAAAACTTGATGAATAAATCATGCGGACCAATCAAACTTACACTTCAAACAGCATATATCTGATATATTCCATACACTCATTACATTCGTTCCTGGTATTAGAAATTAATCTAAATATGTTAATGCAGGCCATATATTATGTTAATGCCGGCCAGATGATATGTAATGCCGGCTAGATGATTTATTTTGTGATCATATTAAAATCCCGCGCATCACGCACGCGCCCATCTCTACTCCTGATAAAGGTTGTTGCTCACTTTCCCGAAGTTCAGTTTTCCGAAATGCCATTCCACCGAAGTCGTAATACCGGCAATCCATTTTACTAACAGGACAGTGTTATTTCGCCGAATATCACCGATAAAGTAATTCTGGTCATTGTCGTTAGAGTCAGGTTTAGAATTAGGGTTAAGGTGAGTGCAATTTTTAAAGACCTGTTGTGATATGAGCCGTCAGTGAAATAAACTTATCGCTTAATTGACTTTCAGAGAAATTATACAAAACGGATTTTTGGTATTACGATTTCGGTAAAATTGTATTTCCGAAAAAATGGATTTCGGATAAACTACCCGATGGTAAATTATCCGGTGTGGGACCGAATGGACTCTGGCTGTTTCGGTGGGTTGGTTTTAGGTAGGTATTGTCAAAGGTAAAACCGTCACGCCGAAAGACCTGCAAAGTGATCGTCATAGTGGCATACTTACCTAATTGGTGGCGCCCATGACGATCCACTTGAAACATGTGCGCCCGGCCAAGAAAGCCATACGATAGCATACAAGCCTCAATGCGGGACCCTATCAACCCTCCAATTAAAGGTCGATCTGGACCAACCTGTTCGCACCACTAAGACTGGGAATGGACGTAGACTCGACTGGGAATGGACGTTGACTCCACTTTACCCTACTTGGGTTAAGTGTGAGGCAATGTCGAGGGGATGCGATTGTAATAATTATGCTGGGTTCCGGCCCCGGGACGAACGGTACTGAAACATTCTCATCGGTTCTATGAAGAACGTGAGAAACGTTAAAGTAACGAAGGCTGTGTCTATGAAAAGGTCAAAGGTTAGAACAAAAATTGGTGGAATTCGATAGGAACAATGAGAAGAGTCGTGGTCTTGTACGTGCTCTTCTCATGGACAATTCGTTATAAAAAGGGTGGAATTTCCCCCTCTTGAAGAGTAGTTCAAGTTCAGAACAATTCAAGTCAGAGTAGTCCACAAGTCCAATAAAGTCCCTATACAAAGTAATAAAAATATTAATAATGTGCTTTTTGAACTACCTAATACAATAACACTCTTTGAAAATTCCTTATACTTATCTTGTAACGCTCCTTAACGATCGCCTTGACCTTGTGCCAAATCGTAAAACCGCCTCTATTATCTTTGAGGAACGTTACGCGGCATAACCCTTTTTCAAGCGACAATCCGTCGCATTTTCCCATCTCTGAACCCGACCATTTAACCCGTGACAGTATATATATGTAAAATTGCCCTCCCGACATTTTTACTTAACCTACTTGATGTGGTTTTGACTACTGTTTTTTGTATTTTTTAGGTTTTTCGTTTTTCATTCTTGGATTGTTTCGCCGGCGATCATCAAAATTCTATAATTTGATTGTCCCGAGTTATTTCCGCTTTAGACGACCCCCTAATTTGGTAACAGGTCGCATGCGGCCGATCAGTAGAAAGACGAACGGTATTTTGGGACGTGCCGCAAAGCGGCATGTGAGCCAATCATTTGCCAAATTACTGTATTCGCAAATTTGCACAATAAGGTGTGTTATCTGGCATGATTGGTAGGCTGCGTTTTAATTTGAATAAGCATTATCACATGAAAAAATAATGTACAGAAATATATATTTGATCATAAGAGCTTGCTGGATAACGACTGTTATCTAATTCCAGTAATTTCAACAATACCGGATTTGTAATCAAGCTATATGTGTCATTCTCCAAAACTTTGTATTTGCTGGATCTTGTAAAATCTTAACACAGAAAATCAAAGTCTTCATGTGTTATTAAGGTTTTGAGTCAGTTACTAACCGATTTACTGCTAAGATATACGGAAAGCAATTCTTTGAACCCATTATGAGGTAAAGATGAATAGTCTTGAGATTGGTTATCGGATAGAAAGGACGAAAGAAATAATAATAATAATTTTGTATTTTATTTTGACGATTTATCATGGCAATCAATTACACTTATTAAATTCTGATCCAACCAAGCAGATTCTAAAACCACAATAATCCCGATTCAACGTACGACATTATTTAACGATATAAATTTACAAAATAAAAAAGGTGTGAAATCCAATAATATTTATATTTTGGGGCCGTGCGTAAACTTTTTATTTTTAATAACGATTGACTCTATATAATGTATGCATGATCAAGTAATACAAAACCTAAAGTACATATGGTTAAAACTTTTAAGTTTATTCATAATTCCATCTATATATGTAAGTACTCGTTTCAACTACATAGGTAAAAAAAAAATTACTGTGAAGGGACATAAACAGACAGGAATTCGGTAAAATCGGAAACTTCATTTTGTGAATCTTAATTTATAATCTTACATGAATTGGGATTATGAAAATTTAAAAATTAATTTATATATAACGATTTTGCCAAAAGAAAATGTAAATAAAAATAGGGTGATAAATTAAATGCCACGAAACTAGTTAAGATTCATTTTTTCCCTAAAAAAATTCGTACGATTTTGAATGTCTGAAAACCACACGGTTGGACATAGTCTTTTTATTTATTCACAAGAGGGTGTTCCAAAGAATAATATGTCCGAAAATTGAGTATTTTGCGGAGAAACAGTTTGATTTTGATTTGCTGGACTTTGTGTTTCAATGAACGGGTTGCCACCGTCAATTAAATGTGTAATGATAAGATTATTGGATGAATTTATTTGAGTTGTAGTATGTTGAAATTGACTACCAGTAGTCTGATTTATAAAATTATTTGTGGAATTATTCATGATAAAGGTTCTTATATTCTATTCTTAATGTTCTTAGAGATTCTTAGTGGAAAGTTTTTTGGTGAAGTTTTTGTTGGGAATAGGGAGATTTTATCATCTTTTGAAAAGTTGCCAGCGAGTATAATTTCTATTATAGCGATTTCGATTGTTACTTTTAAATAAACTGATTCTTTTCTACATCCACCAACATCTGCACACTGACGTTAAACAACACAATAATCATTATATATTGTTAACCAACGATAAACATTATATGCTTAAAATGATTGCTTCATTTTTCATATGTAATAGACAGCTTGTTTAGTTTCATTGAAAAATTCAATTGTCATCGTTGAGGACAACCGGTTCGAACAAGATCATAACTCAAAAAACGGAAGTGATTAGTATATTTATTGTAAAAGTAATATATTAACGCCATTATTTTATTGAATTAGATTTTTTGTGGGGTAACGGTAATATATATTCATAGATTACAATATATGTATTTGTATTATGTATCTATATATCGATATTATATTATGTCCGATCAACATTGACCAAGTTGTGATATGTGTTAATCTAGTATATACAGCAAACAATGAACACCTAAATATTAAATTGTCAGATATGTAACAAAAGGCCAGCCTTTGAACTGATATCGATACCGAAAGGTTTTCCGGACCCGGTCTTGAATAGGTCCGGAATGATTAAATAAACGCTAGAATTATACACGTGGTCGAAATTTTCGAAATTTTCGAAACTATTACGGTTTATGTCGTAACTAGTTCGAATAGGCCGAATAGGCCATAGGTGTGTCCAAAAATTCAAAACCCGTAAATTTTTTTAAGACCTAAGGATCGTGATGGTGATACTAATAATTAGGATCGGGCGTGGTCGGGCTAATAAATTCAATTTAATTTACATTATTTATACAGTTTAGAGTACTTTTTTAAAAAACGAAAACCAACCACAATGATGTAAAAAAAAACTATATAGAAGATTTCATTAGAGCTTTAGGACTCCATAGTCAAAAATAAGATCTAATTCTCGTCCGTTTAAAAAATTTAGATAGTAATAAATTGGTTTTGAGAAATTATTACTATACTAACTTTTTTAAACGGACGAGAATTAGATCTTATTTTTGGTTATGAAGTCCTACAGTTATAACGAAACCTTCTATACAGCTTTTTTTATATTTCACTATGATTAGTTTTCGTTTTTTTAAAAATTACTCTAAACTGTATAAATAATGTAAAATTAAATTGAATTTATTAGCCAATCAGTCAAACTTCTGCCTATGAGTCACTACTAGATTAAAATTAAACACAAAAATGGAATGTACCAAATAGTTTGGTATACATCGATAGTCAAACCAAAATTGCAACCTAAATGCGAAAGAACATAATTCAGATAAAGTTTGCCGCATTAGCTCAATGGTGAGTATATCATTTTGGAAAAATGACTTTCTGAAAATCGTGCACTAGGTTCAAGATATATGCATTATGACATAATTAACTAGCTATTGTAATAAAACAATTCCAAATCAATGTAAAACTTGATTTAATATGATTGTCGACCAATTTAACAATAGAATATACTGCCTATTTTTAATTCATGTTTCAATTCTTTTTTTCGTTCAGGACATCTACAGAGTTGGTCAAATAACAGAATTCTCAAAATGCTTGATTCGGTGTTTAATGTTGCCTCTTTTACTATTAGATCCTCTTCTATTCTACTATTAGATTATGATTCAATATTTCACATTTCTCAATTCAAAATGTATAAATAATGATCTTTTCTATAAAATTACATTTAAACAAAAATTTTAATTTTAGAAAAGTACGTTGAACAATAGTAATGTCTATAATATTATTTATCTCCAATTGAAAAAAATTAATGAACAATGGATTGAAAACAATTGGGTTGTTTTTTTTTTACTTATTACTTTGTTTGCTAATTAGTGGTAAATATCAATTTTAATTTGTTATTCGATGATATTTCTTAATGACAATTTTCTTTTGAATTATTAGACAGTTTAAAAGTCGGCTAAAATTTGTAATCAAAAATCTCGGCATAAAACTCAACATGAAATTTAGGTTTATATTAATCTTGGTTATCAATTTGCAACTTATTTCCAGAAACCGTAACGTACCAATTTTTTAAAGTTTGTTTATTACATCATAGTGGGGTAGTCTTTGATTCTATGCATGTACTACGTACGTCACCTATACATCGATTGTGATTTCACATGTCAAAATGTGTCAATAAAAGAATCTAGAACTTCATATGTAAGTACGTACGTGCTATTGACATTGGTTTTTTTGGATACATACATTCATCTTACGGATTAAATTTATGGCCGTAAGTACTAAATTACTCCTCTTGATCTGTTGCATTTATATACATACATATATGTTGTACTCAAATAACAATCCAGTCCCGATTGTTAATTGGGACAGCCCAAATGGAAATTTGACAGATTTAACCCTAGTTTCTGGGCTAAATTAATTTATTTTTTTGGTCAGATTGTTATTTGAGGCACGACATATACATATAATAATGGAAGAAATACAATGGTTTATGTGCAGTCTTTTAATAAACTATATACTAGTCAACAATGGGTAATTTATATTGCAATTGTCTATCCTTTCTTTCGTCAACGTAAACACATACGTAATCTTACTTAACTGTGTATCGGTATTATATCTCCAGATTAATCAAAAAATTAATAATCTGACTTTAAGATTTATACATTAGTGTGTTGCTGTATTTTTTAAAAGCGCATAAAGATTTAGGTTTAGCAAAAAATTCTAAATTATAATTATAATCCCCCGATCACTATATCAAGATCACGGGAGGATTAATTAATAATACCCTGACCGTATGTGAATAAGCGGAAACTTCGTTTCCGCTAATTCCCAACGGATCAGGATATTATTATTACTAATTATTATAATTATATTAATGGATCAGATTTAAAAAATGATTTTTATTAAATAACTCAAATAATGCAGTAAAATTCTATTTAACCTATCGGTTGATCTATGGAATATGGTGTACTAATGCACACGATAATCACATTGATTATCATATTACACAAGGTATAATCATAGATCGTCAATGTAAATTATATAATTTTATTTACAATGATGTTATACAATGAATTTGTGTATCAAAATTAAGAGCACAATTACAAAAATAAAATGTTTATTGGTTTTTTGTAGTTATAAGAATTACCAAAAAGAGGATAAATGAAAGTTTGATAAGGATTGTATAGTAAGACAGTCTTTATCATTTATTTAATATTACTAATTTAACTTTGTTTAGAAAATCATAAAACTAACTATATGTTCAATTGAAAAATAGATACTTAAAATTTGTTCTTGTAATAAAAATGTTAATTAAAAAAAATATTAAAATATTGTTTAAATTTTTAGAATAAGTTTAACATCTTTTATTTAAGAAAATGAAGAAAAAAATAAATTTTGAAACTATTAAAATTGATTATTCTAATAAATTTTATTTAATATTCTAAATATAATAATTAATTATAAATATATTAGAATCAATAATGAATCTTTTAATTATTTTTATTTTCTTATACTAAATAATATTTATTCTTTTATAAAAATAAATATTTTGTATATTATATTAAAATATTTAATATTTTATTAATAATAATTAAATTGTTAAAGAAAAAAGTTTCTAAAATCAATATTTTAATAAAAAAAACTTATATTAAAGAAGAATTGATAAAGAATAATAAATCTAAAGTAATTAAAAAAATATTGAATTTTATAATAATATATGTTTTAAACTAAAGCATTAATCTATAAAAATATAAAAACTAAAAATAAAATTAAAATACTTAAAAAAAGATTATTATATAGTTATTGATAAGAAAAATAATTATATAACAAATCTAAAAATAAACATATTCAAAAAAATAATGAAAAGGGATGTGGCAACCTAGTGAAGTGATCAGGTTGTCAACCCTCCAAGTGGTAGGTTAGGTGTTCAAATCCCATTAACAGCAAAAATTTGGATAATTACCTATATAATATTTGTAATATAAAAACTGTTATTAATAATTGGGTTAGGATACCTGTAATGGTGATTACACCAGCATGACTGGTAGGTCATGGGACATTCATGTAACAGGTCACATGACATTGTCCTTTGGGACAAGGTTGTGGTTACATGAAGGAATGCAAACTGGCAATTAGGTGATGCAAACACTAGATAAGTCCTTGTAGCTATGTAAATCTGTTGAAATTGGATAACTAAAAGTCCATTTGGAAAGACCTGAATAGAGAGGTAGTCAGATTTTCAACAGCCCTACTGTAAAGGCTAACTTTATAAAACAGATACCAAGATCGAAGTAACTAGATGGGCAAAAACCTCTAGATGGAGGTACTACCAACCAGGTCATCAGATTAAGCCAGAGTAAAAGGATATTGAACTGACCTAATATACTAATGGACTAGTCATAAGTTCTACCAGACTATATAGATTAGGAGTTTGGTGAACTGGCAGAGGTATACTAAAGTATTTCAGATATGCTGTGAAGTAGATGCTAAGGTTTGTATGAACTCTATAAAAATATAGCAGTTTAATAGTTAGCCCTGACTGCAAGTATTGGTTCTACCATAGTGATACCTAGATTAGCTATAAAAATAGGTATAGAAGGCTCTGGAAGGTTTACCTCAAGGATAAATTAGTCCTAAAGTTGAGATGATGATCTGGGTATCTGGAATAACCTAGTGATATTAACACAGATTACAGGTTCAGAGAGTTTAAAATAAAACACCCAAGCAGGGGTGTTAGATATGACAATTGGTAGAGAACCTTCGGGTGAACTTCTTAAATAGGTAATATAGAAAAGTTACATGTATAGCCAATTGTATGTTTTTCTGTAGTGGTTCATTGAACCACAATACTAATAAGTGACTAATAAAAGTCAAAAGACCAAAGAGGTCACCTTAATACCAAAAAAAAAAAAAAATAATAATGAAATTCAAAAATAAAAAAAAATATATTGGTTAAATAAGAAATTAATTTCTAATAAAAAAAGTTACAAAAAATTATTAAATTTAATTTATAGAAAAAACAATATAGAGGTATAGTAACTTAATAAAGTGAATAAATTGTTAATTCCCAAGTAGTAAGTTAGGTATCAAATTCTATTAACAACAAAAATTTAAATAATCATCTATATAATATTTGTATTATAATAACTGTTTTTAATAATTAGATTAGGATACCTGTAATAGCAGTTATACTAGTATAACTGGCAGGTTATAGGTCATCTGTATAACTAGTTATATAAAGGAATATAAACTAGCATTAGACAATATAAACTTTATATAAGTTCTTGTAACTGTATAAATTTATTAAAATTGAAAAACAAAAAATTCATTTAAAAAACCCGAATAAAGAAGTAGTATGAATTATTAATAGTACTACTTTAAAGACTAGTTTGAGAAAATAAATACCAATATCATAGTATCTGAACACAAAAACCTTTAAGTTAGAAGTTTTAAAAGTACTACTAATTAGATTGCTAAAATAAACTAGAAAAAAAGAATATCAAGCTAACCTAATATACTAATAAACTAGTTATAATTCTATATAAAATATTTAGATTAAGAGTTTGGTAAAAAGACAAAGATATACTAAAGTACTGAAATTATACTATAAAGTAGATGTTAAGGTTTAAGTAAATTCTACAAGAACATAGCAATTAAATAATATAACTCTAATCACAAGTGTTAGTTCTACTATAATAATATCTAGATTAACTATAAAAATAAGTACAAAAGGCTTTAAGAGATTTATCTTAAGAACAAAATAGTCCTAAAATTAAGACAATAATCTGGGTTTGACTCAGTAATGTTAATACAGGTACAGGTTTGAAGAGTTTAAAATAAAACATCTAAACAGGAGCATTAAATATAACAATTAATAAAGAACCTTTAGGTAACTTCTTAAATAAGTAATATAGAAAAGTTATATATGTAGTTAATTGTACACTCTTTTGTAGTAGTTTATAGAATTATATTACCAAAAAAATTATTAATAAAAGTCAAAAAACTAAAAAGATAACTTTAATACTAAAAAAAAATAATTATATAATTCTAAGACTTCTAAAATAATAAAAAGAAATAATTAAATAAAATTAAATAAATAACTTTAATAATAAATTATTATATAAGTTGCAAATTGCTATACAATTAATATATTATCAATAATTTCTACCCAATTTCTTGGAAGAGTTTCTTCTAATACTCTCAACTTTAATGCAAACTATATTGATCTGATTCATTCAACTGTAATTAAACATCCAATTTTTCTACCTTCTGTTCCTACTATTTATATTTTTGACTCTTCTATATTAGAAATTTTTGAGCAAGGAGAAGCTACACATATACTCAAACAATATTCCCTTACCATATAGTACAAAATATATTTAACTTCTATACTGATTGTTCTGAAATTGGCATTGGTATAGACCAATATACAATGGATATTGAATGAATACAAGTTAATGACTCTAACTAAATAATTTCCAAATTCTCAGCTAAATCCATTACTGGCCATCTTCTTACAAAGCTTAACTAATATCAATTCTTTTAGCTGTTTCAATCACTCCTTGCAACTTAATAATCAATATCTTTACTGATTCTCAGTCTATAATTACAAATATTCAAAAATATATACTACACTTTTAAACTTTAACAAGCTTTTCAAATTCAGCTCTTGGCCTATATGGTATACTCTGTTCAATATTATTAAATCTTATAACTATCAGATTAACTTTTACAAAGTACAAGTCTATTCTGATAACATCCTTAATAATTTAGCTGACTCATTAGCAAAACAACATAATTCATTATTTATATTATACTTTAACTATACAAACATCTATAATTTATATCATATAATTTTTTGGGATCAATATTTTATTGAACATCTAACTAGAAGCTTTATCAAAAATATCTGCAGAATCTACATTCTAGCAATGTGGTCTTTCCAAAAACATAACACAGAATAGAAAGCCTTGGTCTCTCAAATTGATTGAAGATCAACTTGGTTATTTTTTAACTATAACCAAAAACTAACTCATAATATTACTAACTTTAAACTCAACTACCTTAAATCTTTCAAAATTAAAATTTTATTAAATGAACTCTTTATCTACTTTTACTTTTATAAAACTTACCTATACACATTTTACAATACTAACTGTTTCAACTGCAATCTTGCTAATTCTTCAACCTATTGGTGTACATGCTCAAACCTATTACTTATTTTAATATTATCTAAACAAACATATTTGAATACATTAATCATACAGACCTTGATTTATTTACAAACTAACAAGAAGAATTTATTTATAAAATCAGTAATCACTATGCCTTTTATCCTATATCTCTTCAAACCAATCAACACTATCTTGATATTACACTCAAAGAACTTATCCTTAAATCTCTTATTGAGATTGTACAAAACTTTAATATCCCATACAAACTAGTCTCATAAACAATTATTGCTATTCTGCTTAAAGTTAATGAACTTTCTTATAAACAAATATAGAAACTATATTGTATAAACT
>CAJVQA010010288.1:0-11483 GCA_910591915.1 Cetraspora pellucida | reverse complement strand
AAGATGTTTGGATAATGCCAAATAGCTTGAAGTAGTGGTATAAAATGATTAGGTAAAGGTTTAGGTTCACATGGAAGGTAAACATGGGCTTTACTATAATCATTTTTAATGGAAATAGTTAAAGTATAATCATAGGCATTACTTGGTAAGTAATCAAAACTATAAATATGTCGTAAGAAGAAGACAATTGTTTGTGGATGTGGGAGTAGTGGAAGATGGTTATAGGCTAGAAATTTGGTATAGCATGTATAAAGTTGTATGGAGCCATAGTGTTCGTTGGCAATAACAGTATCATTATAACCAGATAGAATGATTTCTACTAGCTGTGGGTAAGTGTAGTTTACAGCATTATCTTCAAGAACAAGTTTGGTATATTGTGAGTTATTAAGTATTGGAGAATATTTTGAAGGAATAGGTATTGATGGATAGAATCCATAACCAGATCGTTGTGGGATAAAGTGGTCAGATAAAGGTTCTGGTTCATTTGATAAGTGTATTAAGCACTCACTATAGTCTAGTTTAATTGATATTGCCAGTGTGAAGTTGTACAGATTAAGTGGTATGTAATTGTAGGGATGTATGTGTTCAAGAAAAGAATAAAGGGTTTGTGGATGTGGAAGTAAAGGTAGGCCTTGATGGGCTAGCCATTTGTTATAGCATGAGTCTGGATCGACTAATGTATTATGTAATGAGTCTTGTGGTGTTTCCTTAAAGTGTGATGATGCAATGGGATTCAAGAAAGTAAAAAGTTCCTCTGTAGATTCGATCACTGTATGCTCGGCTCTCACAGCTGCAAAGAGTTCCATAGCCTGCTCTGTACGTTGAGTCTGGCCATCATAAACTTGGTTCTTCATGTACTTTGTCTTATATTATAAATCTGTTTAAAACAATCTTTTTGTATAGTTTATTTAGTAAGCTGGCAATTATTTGACCTTAATCTGTTTTAATTATTTCATATTTTCTGTTTATGTTTTTTTCTATTTGTTTTCTTTGTACTTATTTCTATTTCTCTTTTCTATTCTCTTTAATTATTCTTTGCCAGCCTTTCATATCATCTATTCAGGCTTCTAACCACTGACTGTGTAGTTTTGGCAATGTTGCTTCTAGCTCTTTCTTTATAATTTGGAGTTTGTTGTTTATTTCAACTTCTTTATTTTTTTTCACTTTTTGATTTTTCTTACTTCTTGGTTTTTTGATTATTTGCTGAAGTTTAGCAATGTGTTTGTGTTTCTTTGTTTTTTTCTGGTTTAGTTTTCTATTTAACTTAGTGTTGAATATCTTCTTCTTTAAAATTTGCTTGGTTGTTATTTTAATTATAGCTTCTTCTATTGCATTCTATATTTGGTTTAGTACTTCTGACTATATTTTATTTTTATGTTATTATCTTCTAGTTATTTTAATATTCTTTTTTATTTTAGTTAGTTTTGTAGCTCTCTTGCATAGTCTTCTCAGTCTTCTTATTTTGCTTTTTCATATAGGTATATTGTTCTTGTTTGGTCTTTTTGTTTAATTTCTGCCCTGTTGCTGTTTGTAATCATATGTTCTACTCATATATCTGTTATTATTATCTTATGTTTACTATCTGTCAAACCTTTTGCTTCTTTGAAATTAGCTTTTTGTAAATCTGATGCAAGTGTTTCTAATAGCTAAATATAATTTATTCTTGTTGCAGTCTTCTGACTTAACTATGTGTATGTTTATTTTGTCAGATGCAGACTTCTATATTAATCTATAAAGTTTTGTCTTCTAAATTAGCTAAATATTAGTAGTTTTTTGTAGTTTAATGTTTGCAGATATTGTCTGTCTAGTATATTATCTATTGTGTAATTAAAATCACCAAATATAATTACTTTTATATATCTTTTCCTGTTTGTTACTATCTTTATAATTTTTTGTTAGATTTTCTTACTAATTGATTTGTCATTTGGTGATATATATACTCCTAATACCACTAGTTCTAATTGTTTAAAATATAATCTTACCTTCAGCATATATTTACTAACTCTTTTAACTACTCTTATATGTTTTTTCCACTTTTTATCTATTAGTATTCCTATGTCTAAACCTTTTTTTTTGTCTATTACTACACTAATCCAATATCATTTATACTGTATATTATAACTATATAATAAAAATTTTATCTTTTTTTCTGTAATGTTTGTTTTTATTATTTCTACTATTGTAAATTCTTCTTTTCCTGCCTATTCTAAAAGGGTTTTCACTTTTCTCCTCTTGTTTTAAGTTTATTAATGTTGTGGTATGCAATTTTTATTTATTTTTTTTCATATTTTTTTCAGATGTTTATGTCTTGTTTCTATGTTTTCCATTTTATTTTTTTCTTTTTTCTTTGTTTTCTTATTATAACCAAGATATGCATCTATATTTCTTTCTTTAAAAATTTTTTTCACTATGCAAATCTTTCTAATCTCTTGATCTATGCTTATTGATTCAACTGTAGCACCATTAAGAGCAGTTAACAAGGTCTTCTTCTGTCTTTTATTTTGTCTTGTTTTGTTATACTTCTAGTCTCTTTAATCTCTTAAAGATTTTTTTCAAAAGGTCTTGGTTTCATGGCTGTAGATCTTTTTTTTCTGTTGAATATATGCAATGATTTTTGTATTTTCATTAAACTCTTTTGTGTTTTCTTTTTTTCTATTTCTCTTGTTTTTATACACTTTGTATCTGAGTCTACATCTATGTCATGTGTGGTTATGCACTTCTTATAATGAGCTTCTTTTTCATTTTGTTTCCTCTTCTTTGTTTCATCTTGCCAAAATAGCAAGTAGTTGTTAAATCTTATTAGTTTAGTTTATGCTGTCTTTATTTTCTTCTTTAATGCAAAAGTAATTATTGCTAATCTTCTTTGATTACTATTTCTGTTTGTTGGTATATATACTGACTTAGTACCTTTCTTTTTTAAGCATTGCAGTAGCAGCACTTTAGATGTGTTTCCAGAAAGCTTCAATAATTTTGATGTGAATTAACTGTGTTGGTCTTATAAATTGTAATCTTTATTGCTTTTAGATACTCTTGCTAGTTTATATATACCAATTGGCAAGACTCATGGAATGGTTTTTTTTTTTAAGCTCTTAGTATATATTATTACCAAGGTTTTGTATTTGGATCTTTTAATTTGTTCTATTTTGGCATCTTTGATGTTTCTGCACATGTGTTCTACCTTTTCTATATTGATTATTGCTAGTAGATCCCAAATCATTAAATAGTTTTCTGTCTTCAAATCTTCATCTGTTCAAAAGCTTTTTGTATTTTTAACTTCTGCCTTTGTTTAATTTGTATTCTTGTATTTTTCTTCTTTTCTTTCTCTATTTTTAATATCTGACTCTTCTATTTTATTGTTCTTTTTTGTTTCTATTTGTCTTATACTTCTTTCTTTTCTTTTCTTAGTATTATGCTCCTTTTGCTGTTTTATATTTTGAGTTTTGTTTTTGGTTTCTTTTGATATAAGTTTTAGCTATTCTTCTTTCTTTCTCTTAATTTTGTCTATTGCTGCATCTCTACTATACTCATAGTCAAAATCTACTTCTATCCAATTATTTTTATTTTTGAATACCTCTTTGACTATTTTAATGTAATAATTTTTTCTTAGGATTTACTAAACATACTTTACTCTTTCTTCTTTGGTTCTCCTAGCAAGGCATATGTTGGCATATTTGCTTTAAAAAACTTATTTTTATTATATAGTTAATTATCTGAAGACTAGTAGCTGTGCTTAATTGAACCTGTAAAAAATGTTGTTTTATCTTCTTTACTATTTATTTCTTCTTCTTGTTTTGTTATTTCTATATCTATAGTTTTTAAATTTGTCTTTTTGCTTTCTGTTAGTATTTTATTTTTATATTCCAAATCATTAATAGCTTGACTTGTTTGATATTATAATGTAGCAATGCTAAATTCTTTTATTTGCTCTTCTAATATTTCTAATTCCTGCTCTAACTTTTCAGGATTGTTTCTTTTTTCTTAGTTCTGCTTTTTATTGATAAATTTTTTTGCTCATTAGTTTTAACTAAAATTTTTATCTTATCTCTTCTGCTTTCTTTTTGGTATATTTTTTCTTCTTTTATATTTGTATTGTATTCAAATAAGCTTGGATTGTAGCTTATTGACTTCAGCTTTTCTGCCTACTTATTGATTATTTCTTCTTTAAGCTAGCTTAATTTTGCTATTTTTAAAGTTTCTAATACCAGGCTATAAACTAGCAAGTTCTACAGTGTAATGTGTTTTGGGTTATAAATTGCTAAATTTTTTGCAATATGCTTTATGTTTCTTAGGCCTTTTGTTGATGTTTTAAGAACTTGGTTTAATATTTTGCAATTTACATATTTGTGATTTCTGTCTACTATATTTTTAATATACTCTATAATATCTTCATTATATATTTTAGCCATTAGCTGATTTAGTTTAGTTGTTGCTATGTTATATGCTTATTTTAGTAGACTATCTTACTATACAAATTTGTTTATTTACTTTACTTATTTTTTGTACTTTTCATGTAACCTAAATTGATCTTTATAACAAGGTCACAGGAATTCTCCAAAATTTCTACAAAATTTTTGTTTTTGTTAAAATTTTTAATCTTTTTAAGCTGTACTACTTTTAAGCTTTTCTACTTGTATCTTTGTTTTCTAGCTAGATATAACTTTTGCTACGTTTTCTTTTTTATTAAAGGTCTAAGTATTGTTTCCTGATAGGTTTTGTAGTTTTTTTGTGTTTTGCTTCTTAACAATTTTTGGTAAAGAATTTACAGAAAAGAGTTTATGTTCATAATTGATGATTGTGATAAATTTAAGAAATAGTAAGAAAGTTATTTTGCAAAATATATTCTTTAATTTCTGTTGTTATTGTGGTTGATTAAGGTTATAGTTGTGTTAAATAATATATATAAATAAAGTCCAATTTATTCAATAGTTTAATATTAATAAGAATTAAGTATTTATATTTATAATAAAATAATTGGAGTTCTATGTTTCTTTGTATTATAGTGTCTTCAATTCAGGTCTTTTTTGCTTTTTTTCAAGCTTACAAATACAATAAAAACAAAAGATTTATTATTATTATTTTTTATAATATTAATGATAAGGCCATGCTTCTATCTTTATTAAAACTTAGTTAAACTTAATACAAGTAGAATATACAGAAAAAATTTAAATTTGAATTTTATATCTATAAGATATTAAGATTAGAGGCTCAAACAAGTTATCTGTAATTTAAACCTATCAAAGTGATCAAGGCTCATCTAAATTTCAGAGTTTGTAATTATAATAAAAGAGTTTATTTGGTATTTGATCTATTTAGAATAGCATGTTTCAATTTTAGGACTAGCAATTAAGTATAATGCATGTTGTGTTAGTAAGTTTTGAGAAGTATAAGATGTTAAAGTTGGTTGAGATTGTCTGCTAGATTGAGGCCTAGAAGCACAATATAGTATCCAGATTTGGGTATAAATTTGTTGTTTAAAATAAAGCAGAAGTTTAATTGAAGTGTAGTAGCAGTTTTAGTAGATAGAATAATATTTTTGATTGAATTAATTAATTTATAAGAAATTAGACCAAACAGTATTGATGTCAGAGAGAGTAAATTTGGTATATTGTAGTTTTGCATACAATTAAGATTTTTGATTTGGTTATACAAATCAAATACAGTTCTTGGTGTTGTATTAAG
This sequence comes from Cetraspora pellucida, assembly GCA_910591915.1. NCBI lineage: Eukaryota > Fungi > Glomeromycota > Glomeromycetes > Diversisporales > Gigasporaceae > Cetraspora > Cetraspora pellucida. Next base: position 5,804 of record CAJVQA010010288.1, on the reverse strand, counting down.
AGTAAATATATTAAAAACATGTTTGAGTAAGTTATCAATAAGATTGTTAAGGAGATATAAGGATGGGCAAGTAGTCTAATGAAGTGGAGTGCTAATTTGGTTATATTGATAACAGTTAGAAGATTGAGTATAATTATATTTATATAGATTATGTAAAGTTGGAAGCTTATCTATAAGGATTTTTATACAGAAAAACTTAAGTTAGAATGTTTGAAAACTATAAGAGTAGTTTGTTATTTTTTAATTATTGTTAATATAGAGTCAGGTGACTTTCCAATTAGTTTGAATTGCAATTTGTGACCATTTTTGAAAGTGATATTAAGATAACTATAGCATATAAATATGAGCATGACAAATTGTGTAAATGCAATAATGAATAGAGTATTTTAATAAGATAGTTATCAAGTTGAAGTATATAGTTAGAATTATAATAATTTTGTAGATTAAATAGTAGATATAGAAGATTAAAATAATTGTGAACAAGGTTGTTAGCAAGGTTATTGAATTCATTATCCTGATGTGCAGCTATTTTATGTAAAATAAGTTGTATATTGTAAGAGTTTGTAAAGTTAATTAAAGTATACCAAAGTGAGTAATATGGAGTATTGATAAATGATAATTTGAGTGATGTTAAATTGGTACTATTATATTTGGATATAGCAGACTATAAATCAGTATAGATGTATACTGTACAATTTCTGAGTGTAGTAATAATAGCAAAAAGAATTGCAGCAATTTCTGCTTTAAAAAAGTATAGTCTAAACTTAATTTATACTTAAAAGGTATATAAGATATTGTTATTTTATACTAAAACCCATTCAATTCCTATTGACCATTGGAATGTGCCTGCCTGAATGACTGATCTATCAGTATAGAAATAAATTTCAGACTTGTTGTAATTTGAGTTGGCAATTGATTGCAGAATGTTGATAAAATTATTATTGTTAAAAACAGATAGAATAATGATGCAAATATATATATATTAGTAGCATTAGGAATTTGAGTAGAATGTCAAATAGTAATAGAATAGAGCAAATCAAGATAATTTGCATTGAAATTAAGTTATTGATTTTGAATATTAAATTTTTCAATAAACTTAGTTGCAAAATTAATAAAAATAAATATTATATATTTGTAAGTAATAAGATTGAAATTAAGATTACAGCTAGTGCATAGTTTGGTTGTAATTGAAGATGTTGAATATAGTTGTATAGCATAAAGCTCAATATTGCTATGCCAATGAGTAATAAATATTTGTCTAAAAGAAGTTGGTTGTCTCCTGGCTTTACCTATAATTATTTGATTTTGGAGTATAGTGATAAGCCATGATTTAGAACATTTTGAGAAATGTCTTGTGATATAGCTAAAATGATTAATTTTTGGGAGTTGATAATGGTTGTAAAGAGTTTAATAGTAAGAATGATTTGTTGTAATATCTTCAAGAGTTATAAACCATAATGGCTTTCTGTCTTTAGATATTTTATGAATTTCTGATGAAATATATTTTCAGTTAAGAAAACAAGAATTATCATATATAGTAAGTTAATCAAGAAAAAGAATATGATATTAATAAAGTTATTTTTTAAAAGTTAAGTATTTGGAGTATAATAATAGTATTAATTCTAATATAATTGTTTTAGTGTTAACTGTATATAGAATATTATATATTGGGTTTAAAGTAATAGATAACTCTAAATAAGAAAAGAGCTAAATAATTTTGAAGCTAGTTGTTTGTTTGTTTGGTCTATCAATTAGAAAATTAAGATAATTTAATATATTGATCAAGGACTAAAGATTAGTTTGTAGTTGTTGAAGATGAATACAGAAATTAGTACCAAGAAGTTCAGTATTGTTAAGGTGTTTAATAAAATTAGAAAATAATATTGTAGTTGAATGTTTCAAATTTTGTGAATATTGTAAAGTTAAAAGTAAAGAAGAGTGCTAATAGAAATTGAATTGCTAAGTTTGGCTTTTTGCTTCACAAGGCCAATGTGATGAGTAAGAATTTTTTTACAAATAGCTTAGTTGAGAACAATATTTTGAATGCAATATTCAATAGTAGGTATAATAACAGTATTTATAATATATTATGCATGAATGTCAGTAATACATTTGAAACTAGCAATTTTAATAAGATTTTGAGATTTATTAATAATAAGTTGAATTTGTTAAGAATGTTTGTTGTTGAGTATAAACCAGCAACCAAAAAATTTAAAAGATATGCAAAGTAGGTAAATAAAAAGTATATAGTTGTTAAAAATAATAGGATTGCAATTAGATAATGAATTGTTAGTTGTAAATATAGATTTAGAAGGATTAATTTGAAGTTAGCTATATTATAAAATGACTCAGCTATTGAAAGAATTTGAGATAGTTCTGCTTATGAGAATGCAATCCAAAAAGTGTTATCTATATATGTGAGAACTAAACAATATGTTTTAAGTTTGTTGAAGTTTTTATCTTTGAAATTGGTAATCCAACTAGCTTGCATAAAATGCCTATAAATTGTAAATAAATTAAGGTTATAAAAAAGTTATAGTAGATTCTTCAGAGCAGTAAAGTGATGGTTTCACTCTAATTAATGCTATTGTAAACTGAATATGATAAGATAAGACCAAAATTAGTAATAATTTGATTATGCCTGTTTGTAAACAGATCTATTATTGTATTTATAGTTTTTAAAGATAAAGCAAGTTGTAAAAGTGATTGTTCAAAAAAAGTAAAATTAATAGAATTATATGTTTTGCTTATGTTCTAAGACAAAAGCCAAATGTTTTTGTAGCTGCAGAATATATCCTTAATAAGATTATTAAAAATGTGAATAGAGATAGATATATTGTTGTCTAGAAGAGTAATATAGTTAAAAGGAGAAAAAATAGTATGTTGTATAAATGTAAAGCTAAGTCTGTTTGTAATATTTTTGTATAAAGTTTTCAAATATGTTCAATAAGACTAATAGGTCTTATTAGATTAAGGTCTTTATTGAAGTATTGTGCTTAGGAATAAAATAAATTTTGTTATATTTCTATTGTTTAGGAACTTGGCCAAAGTTGAAACAGCAATTAAATAAGGCAGTAATATATTGAATGCATATAGAACTGGCATGTTTAATTATTTCATAACTTATGCCTATAGAACTACAGGCTTTGCCATTTGAAAGTTAGACTATTGTGTTAAGTACTTCTTTTATTGTAATAGCTTCAGTAAGTAAAGTATACTAAGTTGGGTTGATGTTTAGTTGTAGTTAATAGTATTGTTGCTAGAAGTTTTGATAAAGGTTATAATTAATTGGTTTGTGTTTTGTTCAGTTTTTAAAATGAGTTTAAATATGTTGCTTAATAGTATTTGGTTCAGTAATGAGTTGGTTTAGTAGTTTAATATTAAAGAAATGAATAAGTTTATGATAGTAGTTAAGAATGCTATTGATGGCTGTTTAGAATATGAAACAAGAGTTTTACATCTTTTTACAAAAACATTTTGTATTTGTTAACAAAAAAGAAGTAAATTTTCTATATTACATGCATAATATAGCTGTTTTCGGATATCACTAGCATGTGTAATTTATTCTTTAATATGGTTAGATAAGAGAATAAGTTAAAGGTTATATTGTGTTTGAAGATTGATTAATTGAATATGATGGTTAATAGAAGAAATGTTAGTTAATAACTTGTTAGGTTTAGTAATTTTAATTAGTAACTAAGTTTTTTAAATGTTAAGTGTAGTAGGGTGCTATGTGAGATATATTTATAATTATAGCTTTATTTGCAACTAATTTTGTTTGGTATTGATTGTATTGCAGCATTAATAAAAGAGTATTCAATTTTGTACCAAGTTGTTTAAAGAGTTTATCTAAGTGTATAGTAAGAGGGGTATTGTGAAGGTTAAGATTCAATGTAAAAAGATTAGAGAACTTTGTTCATTTATCAAAATTCATTGCCTTGTAGTTAAAGATTCTGCAACTTATTTTAGTATAATGTCTTGGAAGTTTGCTAAATGTATTAAAAAATGTCTATAAAGATAAAAGAATTAGATGATCATTAAGGGTACTGGTATTGCTTGAGTCAAGATTATATAAAAGAAGAATTGAATAGTAAATTGGTCAGTTCAGATGTAGTCTATATGACTACTATCAGAGTTATTAGATCAAGTATGATGTGTGTTATTGAAATATGCTCTGATATTATATATATTGGAGTTATTAAAAAAGTTAATAAGTTTAAATTTGCTTGATAAGCTGTGAATAAAGTTTTGTATATTAAAATCTTCTAAGACAATAGAGTGAAGGTTTAAGTAGCATATTTGTTGAATCCAATTAATAACAGTATTTTGTGTTTCATTACATTTTACAAAGTTTGTAGATAAAAAATATACTAAGATTATGCAAAGCTTGATATTGCTTTTAAAAAATAATTTAAAGCAATAGCTCTTCCTAGATATATTATGCAGCTATGCATATAGAGTCTAAGATAATTGTGAATCATAATAGCTGTTCTCTTAGCTGAGATTTTAAAGATGGATTAGTAGTAAGTGAAGATGTTGTTATTACAAAAAAATAAGTTTGTTTTGTTTGACATTTTGGTTTCTGTAATGCTAGCAACAGAAATATCATTCTGTAAACAATAGTTCTGCCAGGTTTTACTTTTAGTAATGATATTGAAACCTTTAACATTTTAAGTTGCAATAGTAAGGATAAGATCATGAGTTTGGTCTAAATTCAGAATTAATTAAGAAGATAATATTAGTAAATTGTGAAATAGTTGTAATAATTGATTAGAAGTAAAAAAAAATAAGAAATTTGGAAAAACTGATTTTGATAAATTAAAAGGTTTGAGGTTTATTTAAGATAAATAGCTAGAAGTAAGAAAAAATTAATAATCTAAAAGTATTAGTATAGTAAAGCTTGTTGTTGATATGTTTAATTTTAGTTGAATGTTTAGGTAATGCCAAATAACTTGAACTAGTAAAATAAAGTGATTTGGTAAAGATTTAGGTTTGAATAAAAGATAGATATAAGCTTTACTATGGTCATTTTTAATAGAGATAGTTAATATGTAGCTACATAAGTTATCAGATAAATAGCCAAAGCTGTAAATGTGTTATAAAAAAGTATTAATAGTTTGAAGATGAAAAAGTAGTTGTAAAATAGAAATTTGTTGTAGCAAGTATTAAATTAGATGTTGTCATAGTATTATTTAGCTATAATAGTTTCATTATAGCCATCTAGAATAGTTCTTACTAATTGAGAATAAGTGTTATCTAGTTTATTATTCTTTATAATTAAATTAGTATTTAATATATTATTGATTATTAGAAAGAATTTAGAAAAAATAGATATAGATAGATAGTAGGTATAATCTAATAGTTATAGAAAGAAGTATTCAGATAAGGGTTAAGACATAAATAGTAGATGTATATAATATTCACTATAGTTGAGTTTGATTAATATTTTGAGTGCATAGTTAAAATTATTGTATTGTGTAAAATTGTATTAATAAATATGTTTTAAAAAGGAGTTGAGTATTTGTAGGTATAGAAATAGAGATAAATTTAAATGTACTAGCTATTGGTTATAGCATGAGTCTGAATTATATAGGCTAAATGCTGAGAAAAAAAATGAAATTGACAAAAAAAAAGATCTTTGAAAAATCAAATTTTTTTTTTTTTTTTTTTGGTATTAAGGTGACCCCTTTGGTCTTTTGCTTTTATTAATCACTTGTCGGTATTGTAGTTCAATGAACCACTACAGGAGAGCATACAATTGGCTACACGTGTAACTTTTCTATATTACCTATTTAAGGAGTCCG
>CAJVQA010010287.1:0-11484 GCA_910591915.1 Cetraspora pellucida | reverse complement strand
AAGTAGACTTGTACTTTATGTAAAATCTCAATTAAATATTCAATAAAGATAGAGGCATGGCCTCACCATTAATATTTTAAAAAAAAAAAATAAATAAAGTTTAAATATGTATATATAATTTCTTGATAAATAAATTTATTTGTTTGCTTTTTTATATTTAAAATGGCAGTCTTTGATATTAGCTTTTATTAGTTCATACATGGGCTTATAGTTATGCTAGAGAATAGGATTATAAGTGATCAAATAAAATGCGCTTCATAAATGCACATTTGAAAAATTTTTCCTATAAGGCCCAAGAGGGTGCATTTACTGAGGGTTGACTGTAACTTTAATTATTGTCGAAAGGTTTAACCTAAAAGCTATTTATTATTTGTCATAGCTGAGACCCGCCTATGGCTAATATTCACTAGTAATTTTATAAGAGGACTATTCAATGCAATTAGAAAATCATTAATCAAATAAGCAACACAAACTTCATTACACAACCTGAAACCACTTTTATGCATTTGGAAAGGATCTATGATCTAAAAAATAGGAGTCAGATAGTTCCTTGATGATGGGCTATTTTTTTTTGTCACAATTTCTTTTCTTGGCAGTATATTACCACAAATAAATTAACCTGATCAGAATAAATCCAAACTTGTTTCTTAGATAATTCCGTCGTGAATTACAAGTAAATATAGTCGTATTTTTTTTAAAGTTTTATTACTATCACGAATAGTCAAACATTTTGACTCTGTACGATGTTCGATCATTATAACTTCTTTATAAGTGAGCCAAGAATTACACCGCTAAATAAATAAGGATATTAAAATAATGAATGATAACGAGATATTGCTGCAATATTTCGGTGCACATATATAATTAAGGTAATGATGTTGTGGACATGTACCAAACAAACGTGATTGTATCCATATAATGAAACTTTTTCAGTTAAAAGATGGCAAATTTAAAGGAAGATATTTTAATAACGAGAAATTTTTTTCTTTAATTACTGAATAAGCTAAAATTATAAGTGACAAAATATATGAAAGATGATTGTAGATTTATTCCGAATAACACACGACGAACCAAACTCGATTAAAATTTTTCGACGTTGTTTTATTATTATATCTCTAGGATTATTTATTGCTATACTTGTAATATTATGCCTCGGAGTTCGTGATGAATTGCCTATCATTAACAGAACATATAAAGTAACCAATAGTCTGCCCATACCAGGTAAGGATTAAGCTTCAAGTAAGCATAATATTACTGTATCAATATTAAGTCAATTATGAATAACGTAAGAATTTTAAATCAATATAGATATCTATTTTTACTATAGTTATAATTTTACCATTGACTGTACATTTTTCGATAGCACGGGCAAGTACAGAACTTTACATTTATAATAAGTTTCACATTATACATATAGAAAAAATCTGACTTAAATTTATTCCAGGGAATCATAATTGTGCAAACTTTGTCAATAAATCTATATTCGATGCTTCTCAGTCTAAATATTTTACAGCGTTTTTACCGAATTCCAAAGCAATTTCTTACACTGGCTATACTCTTACGATAAATATCACGGATCCAAAATACAACATTTCTAACCAAAATGATTATATGGAAATGTATGCTTATGATAAAGGTAGAGCTTTCATAAAATTAATGACAGTATCTTAATTATTTTTATAGCTTTAACGATAATTTTTAAATGTATAAATTTCAATTATTTAGAATATGATTCAAAGCCATTAAATTACGCAGAAATTTCATTTGATGATTCACTTTTGCTAAAGAACATGTATTTTTTTGGGCAACCTAGAAATGACATAGCTGTATGTATATTTGACGGTTTTAAAAATATTATGAATTTGTAAATTTATATTTTTTAAAAAAAAAATTTGTAGCATTATGAATGGACATTTGATAGGTGCATAAGGCACGCTCTGATTCCAGATATTTTAAGTTACTTTGGCAGACAAAAATATATTGATATACCTTATATCGATTCACATATGTGTAAGAGTTATAATGTTTATATTTTATTATTATTATTTTAAAATATAATAATAATTTGTTATTATTAATTAATAACTGCAGCGACTGTTACTACCGCGATTTCGGATCTTCGTAAGAATCTTCTATGTATTAAAAAAAATTTAATGTGTTATAATTGGTTTCTAATTTTCAAATTATAATCGATAACTACAGGCACAAATAATACTTACGCAATACTACGATTTATCTTAAATCCACCCTTTATTGTGACGGAAGAAACTGAAGAAAGGTGAAGATTCATCTTAAATAACTTATTGTGTAAATATTTTAGTATAACTTATTAGTTACTAATAATTTCCCACATAATGAATGGTTATAATAGGAGCAAAACTGTAAGTAGATATTTATGATAAAATTTTAATTAAACAAAGCCTTAGTAATTATCATATTTGAATAAATCCTCAAAATGTCTATCATGATTTGATTGAATAGATCTTGAGCTTATTAGGTATTACTGGTGGTGTTTGGGGAGTTTTTGCAGCTTTTTACGTATTTTTGTTTGGTAGGTTGAATTATTTTTTTTAGGTCACATTATAGGCATATAATTTAATCACCTATTACTATTTTGAAAAAAAAACACTTAGGACCTGGATTAATCTCCCCATGGGGCTTTGTACAAAAATCAAAGTTATTTAGAAATCAATATGAAAAAAACGTTTTGACGTTTGCTGAAGAACCAGATGCCACTAAAGATTTTAATTCCACAATGCAAAACCGACTCAATAATTTAGAAAAGAGAATTCAATTCTATGAAAGCTACATTATCGACAATTCATTATTAGTTTACCAAAAAAGATGATAAATCTATTATTTACCAAATAGCAGATAACACTTTCTGGCACTATATGAGTGTTAAATTATCTCTCTTAATAAACGATTCAGAGTTTGATGATAAATATTTTAATTATTCGTAAAAAAAAAAAAAAGAAAAAAACATTAGAAAGGGTCAAAATGTTTGATCGAAACACTGTTTTTTTTAAAAAATAATTTAGATGCTCACGAATATTCTAGATAAACCCACTTCATCAACAGTTATTTTACAGATGCTTAATTCCAACCAACTCTAAATCATACTAACTTAGGCAAACATTGATTGTAAAATTGTCCCTGATGTGGTAAAGACATTACAATACTTTATTTATACACTGTCGGTATACATGGGTGCCTGAATTAGCAGTCAGAATTGTAAATAGTTTAGTATGTCGAAAAATCTTCAGGGGCAAAATGTTAAAAATATTCAGTATTTCGAATTCGAAAATTTTAAGTATATCGATATAGTTTAGTACGATATTATAGATTTTGACTGTCCCAAGCTTTTTTAGCTTCATCTCATCCTGGAACGTTCTAACTTTGTCGCATCAATTCTTAATTCAGCAAATTTTAGCTTGACAAGCTATATAAATAATAATATACACACAAAATTAAGGTTTAATACAGTCGAACCTTTCAAACCCGATCCTGTCAAAACTGATAACCTCATTCCTGATAATTGATACTTACAAATTAAATATCTATAAGATACAGATAAAATAAATTGTTTTTATTGGCTCAAATCAGATTTTGTGTAACATATTATAATATAAGAAAACTATTAGTATTTCAAAACTGATACAAAAGCTGGCCACCATGCATTTAAGAAGCAAAAAGTTATTTACTAATATTTTGTTATTAACTATTTAATTTTGTACAAAATTATACAACACTAGTATGTTAAAAATTAATGAGTTTGTATTTATAACACGGCTGGGTCAAAGTCTGAAAAGAAATTTTTTGTATATTTTAATAAAAAAGTGGATTTTTTATAACTTTATATACGTATAAATATTGAAAAAGTTGACTAAATCTGTTTTAAGATCTTATGTCAATATTTTTAATAACTACCAGACTAAGTTTGATAATTTTTATTTAATTTTATGGGGAAATGGATTTTTTTTTATTAAAAATATTTATTAAAACTTTAATAGATAAATAAAAAAAATTTATTTCAAGTTTTATAATCTTTAGAATTTAATAAAATTCTTATTAATTTTGGGCTAAGAATTATCAAGAAATTTTAATTAACGATTTAAAAAAAATTAGCATGCTGTGTTTTATTCTTCACGTATAATTAAAATATAAAAAAATATAAACTATATAATAATCATACAGAAATTTTATTTATAGCTTAGAAAATATTGCAACATTCTTTTCTTTAAACTTTAACCAACTATTTCTTAATAGCACTAAGAAAAATTTGAAAAAAAATTTATTTCAATTTTACAAAACTATAGAAATAAAATAAAAGAATTTAATAGGTAATGGGTTGAGAGCTTTCAATAAAAGTTACATACTGAAGAAATAAGCATTTATGCAATATTGGTAATGTTTGAACAAAAAATTATGTATCAGTACGAAAGTAGCAATTTATAAAATATACCCGAACGAAAACTAAACGTGGGTTACTAATGCCGAACCATTCGTTAAGAAGATTTGAGCTGATGAAATGACGAATGACGTCAGGCAGGTTGAGTAGATGAAATAACGAATGACGAAATTGTTATGTATAGCATTTGCGTAATTAATTCAAAATGCGAATTTTCTTTAGGTGTCATGTGAAATTAATTTTTTTGTTCGCTACATGTCAACCCAGTTTCTATCTTTTTTGACACGTTTGTCCGAAGGAAATATGGAAGGAAATTACAGACAATAAAAAAATTATTCTATGTAAAACTAGAAATTAATTATTATATGAACTTGTTCATTTTCGTAGAGTTAGCTTTTCATAATGAACTGTCGATTTAATAGAAAAAAGTTTGTTATTAATTAAAAATTACTGTTTTCATATGAACCATTGAACTTTATGATGAAATCGCAGCAATTTTGAAAAGATTTTCAGAATATCAAGAGGTCTTATTAAAGGAGCTCACCAACAGAAGGATTATCTGTATATTATAGTTTATTGGTCAAATTAACTTCAAAAATTTTGAGTTTAGGCAGTCGAACCATTGACGAAACCAACTAGCAAAATCATCCTGAACTGAAACTGTACATATGATTAATATTGAAAACACACTATTGGTAATAGGCTCTACTTATCCGGATCCGAAACTGGTTATGTAACGAGTTTGAAAGTCTGCTTGCTATTGGCTACAAGTGTATGTGAGAGATAATTCTGTCGGTATATAGTGTTATTATACACACGGTTTAATTTAGCTATTACGAAATTTACTTTTCAATTAAGTACCGGATCTTTTTTTGTGAAACATTAATCATTGATTCCATACTCCTTATACACTGCATCGACGCCAAACTCTGATGGTCGTCCTAGTAATCTTATAAGGAAACAACTCAATGCAATTAGCAAATCATTAAGCATTTAAATGTACAGACGCAAAACTTAATTACCGAAGTTATCTCATTGTGAACTAGCACTAGTCATTGAAGATAGACGGCTTTTTAATATTGGCTATTTTAATTCCCCTTTGTGTATTGTATCACCGTAAATAAATTAACCGATTACTAACTCTATTGTCTAAATCATATGTAGTCGTTTTCAAAAAGATATTTCTCGGATTTCTGGGCAATTAGATCCTTTACTAATCGAATTAATATATTTCAACAAAATCGGTTAGTTTGATATGTTTATAGAAATAAGGATGATCAAAATATCGAATTTGCTGCAACGCACAGGTAAATTGTAGTCGCATTTATTGCGGTTGCGAAGAGTCGATAATCGTTGACTCTTTCGTTAGCATGTCACAAATCATGCCACATAAATAAATAAGGATTAGCGATAAATATAGATAGGTAATATATAAGGTAATAAAGTTTGTGGACGTACACCAAACAAACATTATTGTAATCAATAAACAATAGATGAAAGGCATTTTCCGATTAAAAAGTAGATATTATAATAATACGAATTTGGTTTTCTTTACTCTTTCCAATAAAATAATTTCATAAGTGAAAAAATAAATGAAAAATGATTGTAGACTTGTTCCAAACAACATACGAGGAACCAAAGTCGATTAAAATTCTTCGACGTTGCGTTATTATCATATCTCTAGGATTATTTATTGCTATATTTGTAATATTATGCCTCGGAGTTCGTGATGAATTGCCTATCATTAATAGGTCATATAAAGCAACTAATAGTATGCCCATACCAGGTAAGGATTAAGTTTAAATAAACATAAAAATCATATCAACAATGCATAACGTAACAAATTTTAAATCAATTTAGACATTTATTTTTCTTATAGCTATAATTTTACCATTAGTTGTGCATTTTCGGATTTCGCAGGCAAATATGGAATTTTACATTTATAATTAGTTTCTCATTATTCACATAGCATATCTAACTCGAATTAATTCTAGGGAGTCATAATTGTGCTAATTTTATCAATAAAACCACATTTGATGCTTCTCAATCTAAATATTTGACAGCATTTTTACCAAATTACAGTGCAACCTCTTTTACGCAATTTGCACTTACGATAAATATCACAGATCCCAAATACAACATTTCTAATCAAAATGATTACATGGAGATGTATGCTTATGATAAAGGTATAAAATTAATAGCAAGGTTTTAGTTATTTTTATAGGTTTAACACTAATAAGTTTAAATTTATGGATTTTAATTAATCTAGAATATGATTCAAAACCATTAAATCAGGAGCAAATTCAATTTGAGGAATCACTTTTATTAAAGAATATGTATTTTTTTGGGCAACCTAGAAATGACATAGCTGTATGTATATATATTTAATAATTTTAAAAATGATAAATGTGTAAATTTATATATGTTATTAAAAAAATTTGTAGCATTATGAATGGATATTTGATAGATGTATTAGGCATGCTCTGATTACAGACGTTTTAAGTTACTTTGGCAGACAAAGATTTATTGATATACCGTATATTGAATCGCATATGTGTAAGAATTAAATCTTTTTATATAAAAAAAATCATTTATCTTAAATATTATGATGATTTATGTAATTAATTATTAATAACCGTAGCGACTGTTACGACTGCGAATTCGGATACTCGTAAGAATTTTCACAAGTATTAAAAAGAATCATATACTATAATTATTTTCTAAATTATGGATTGATATCTGTAGGGACCAATAATACTTATGCAATACTGCAATTTATTACATATCCGCCCTTTATTGTGACGGAAGAAACTGAAGAAAGGTAAAATCCATCTTGAAATTACTTATTATGTAAATACTTAATTATCATTTATTAATTATACTAATAATTTCACAATAATAAATTGTAATAATAGGAGTAAAACTGTAAGTAGATATTTAAGATATATGTATTTTCTTAAAAAAGCCTCGGCAATTATGATTTTGAATAAATTCTCAGTATATATCACGATTTTCAATGAATAGATCTTGAACTTACTAGGAATTGTTGGCGGTATTTGGGGTGGTATTGCGGCTTTTTATATATTTTTATTTGGTACGTTGACTTTTTTTTGAGTTAAGTTATATTATATAGATTAATCACCTATTTTTTAAAAAATTTTCAGGACCTGGTTTAATTTCCCCATGGGGTTTTATACAAAGAACAAAATTATTTAGAAATCAATATGAAAAAAACATTTTACCATTTGTTAACGAACCAGATATCACTGAAGATTTTAATTCCGCGATAGAAAAACGACTCGATAATTTAGAAAAAAGAATCAAATTCTATGAAAATTATATTATTGATAATTCAATGTTATCTTTTACTAAAAAAGATGTACAACCCACCAGTAGTAGTTAGCTCTTCCTGATTTTATATGAGCGTTTAAATTATCTTTAATAAACGACACAAATTCATATTTTTACTGTTAGAGAAATTATTTAGTTGGAAAAGGTCGAAAATTTCGCTTTTAAAATAATTTAGACGCTAATGTATATTACTTATGTGAGAATGATAATAATATTTTTATTTATAAATTATCGGCTATTAATTTAATATTTTTTCAACGTGATATATAGTAATAAAAGCAAATTATATTTGATATCAAATTTTGTGAATTGTAATATCGCCATAGTACAAAATTTTAAATAAATTCTCTTTTATTGGCTCCCTAAAGTAGTATATTATAAATAATACAATTTCATAAAATAAATGCTTTTTGGCAACTATTAAGTAAGGTATCCGACATAAATTTCAACACATTTTTACTGTTTTGTCTTCATAAACAGAAATAAATAAAACATTCTGAATTTGCCACTTAAGGTGGTGGAAGAGCACTGCTCATATGACAAAAGTCGCTACTAAGCAAGCATTCTTAAATAAGATCTTATTTTTAAAGTTAACTTTCTAGAACTCTTGAGGCTAGAAACGATGTTTGGACGACTTTTTACTTATGTAATGCTACTTCTTAAAAAGTACTCTAAAACATATAAATTAAGTATTCTTTATAAAGTTGAACACCAAAAATATTATTAAATTTTACGGAGCTTCGATAGGTTTGTGGATATCTAAGTTTTTAATAATTGAGTTTATAAACCACAATTAGTTTGCTTAAAAAATGGGTTGTTAGATCGAAAAACCGATAATTTTATATTAATGTTAATTTGCTGATGGTAGAAACCTACGAACATATTTGCAAAAAAAAAATAAATAAATAACGATCTTTATAAAATTTCATGGAATGAAATCAAAGGAAATAATCGCTGGGCTAGCTCATTTACATTCTAAAAATATTATTCATCGGGATCTTGTGTGTTTAATTTTGTATTTTTTTGGTTTTATGCATTGAATAATTTACTCACAATTTGAAATCATTTGACCCAAAATATCTAGCATTCTATGAATGTTCTTATAAGTAATGGGAATATCTTGATTTCAGATTTTGAAGTGTCAAAAAACTTGATGATACTGTAATGTCTTCAAATACGGATCTTATTGGCATGCAGATATCTATTGGTATATTATTCTGAGAGCTCACAAATGGAGTTCGACCATTTAAAGATTTATCTGATATTATTATAATCACAACAATCATTGTTGGTATAAAAGAAAAAGAAATAGTAAACACTCCTTAAAATTATGTTAGACTTTGCAAGAAATGCAGGGATAACGATTTCTTTATATAAATTTACTGTATTTGTTATATATTTTTGAAAAATTAAATGCCGTGGCGAAGCTAGAATTTTCATTATTTTAATATGAAATTCTCAAAAATTTTGGGGTGCACTTTTTTTATAGTTAGGTTAGAATTTGGGATTAGTTTTGATAATAAAGAGTATACAGTAAGATGATTTTGATTGGGGTTAATATTTTTAAACCAAGGTCCCTAATTTCCAGCTTTAGCCATTTCCGCGACATTAAATATTTTTTTTAAGTGTTGCACACGGGTGTGAAGGATCAGTCGGTCTCTGTTGTTAATTTTGACAATACGTATATAATTTAACATATTAACTTGCAATTAAATAAATATTTTAATATTTGAAGATTTATAAAATATGTTTATAAAAAAAAATTAAATCAATCTTTGATTGCATATTGTATAAAAATTTTAAAGTTGGTTAATTTTTTTTAAAAAAAATTAAAAATTAAAAAATTTTTTGATATATTTATAATTTAACCAATTATAATCAAGTATTTTTTATTCTACTTGTAAGTATTTTGATGAAATTTTTGTATAAAGTTGCAAAGTTTTGATTACAATTATTTATAAAAATAAGTTATAATAAAAAGAAGATTATCTATTTAAATTAGTTTACTATATAAAAAATTAGTAATTTTATATAGTAAAACTATAACACTTATGTTATATATAAAATAAGCCTCTTGACTTATATTTTATATTTATATTATTTAAAAACATATTAATTATTAATTTAAGGAGTGTGGCAATCTAGTGAAGTGATCAGGTTGTCAACCTTCCAAGTGGTAGGTTGGGTATTCAAATCCAATTAATAGTAAAAATTTGAATAATTACCTATATAATATTTACATTATGGTAACTGTTAATAATAATTAGATTAGAATATTTGTAATAACAATTTCACCAGTATGACTGGCAGGTCATGGGACATCTGTACAATGTTAAAGTTACATAGAGGAATGCAAACTGACAAATCAGATGGTACAAACATTAGATAAGTCCTTATGACTGTATAAATCCATTGAAATTAAGTAACAAAAAGTCCATTTAGGAAGACCTGAGTAGAAAGGTAGTTGGATCTTCAACAGTTTTACTGTAAAGACTAGTTTGAAGAAACAGATACCAAGATCATAGTATCTGGTCATAGTAGTTAAATGAACAAGAATCTTTAGGTTGGGAGTCTCAGAGGTATCACCAACTAGATTATCAAAATGAACTGAAGGAAAAAGATATTAGGTTGATTTGATATATTGATAGACTGGTTGTAATCTTATATAGACTATCTGGATTGAAAATTTAATAAAAAGACAGGTGAAAAGGCAAAAGTATACTAAAGTATCAGAATTATGTTGTGAAATAAATACTGAAATCTAAGTGAACTTTACAAAGTTATAGTAGTTTAATAGTTAAGCCTTAACTGTAAGTGTTAGTTCTGCCATAGTAATATTTAGGTCAACTATAAAAAATAAATACAGAAAGCTCTAGAAAGTTTATCTTAAAGATAAATTATTCCTAAGGTTGAAATAATGATCTGGATATCTGAATATAACCTAGTGAGTTAAGACAGATTATAGATTCAAAAGATTTAAAATAAAACATCAAGCAGGAGTGTTAGATATAGCAATTGGTAAGAAACCTTTAAGCAGACTTCTTAAATAGGTAATATAAAAAAGTTACATATATAACTAATAATATTCTCTTCTGTAGTAGTCTATAGAATTACATTACCAATAAGTTGTTAATAAAAGTCAAAAGACTAAAGAGATCACCTTAAGATCAAAAAAAATTTTAATTATTAATTTTATAAACTTGTTATATAAGTATATTTTATATAAAAAATTACTTTATTTTTTATATTTATAAGTATTTATTTATTAATTATTTTAATAAACATTTTTAAATTTTTTTAAAAAATTTATTTTATATATAAAATAATATAAAAAATATTTTACTTAATTAACAAAATATAAAAAAAAGTTATAAGTTAAAAACTAAATAATTTATAGCTTCATAAATTAATAAGAAAAAATATTTAATTAATATATAATAAATTTAGTTTTAAAACTTAATATTATAGTATATATAATTTCAAAAAAATAATTTAAAATAATATTTATCAGATTTAATATTACTAATAAGTTTTTTAATTTATTTTATAAAATATAATATATTCAAAATGATGATATATATAGTTTATATATATAGTATATATATTATATAAAAGATAATCAAAAATTTAAAACTTTTAAAATTAAAATCCTTTTTACACAAAAATAACTAAAAATCCGTCAGTACTAAAATCGTCAATACCTGGTTATTTTATTAAGATAA
>CAJVQA010010286.1:0-11484 GCA_910591915.1 Cetraspora pellucida | reverse complement strand
AAATAAATAAACTAAATAATATATATAAACTAGATATAATATAAAATATAGATGCTTCAAAATGCATATATTTGATAAATGTTATATGTATAATATTTCATACAGTTATCATCAACCAATCAGATTGCAACTTCTTTATTAATTTGGTTATCAGATTTGATCTTGTGATCCTGTGATCAGAAATAGATGATTTATATCTCATTAGAATCATCTTAGTGAGCTGATTTGAATGATAGTAGTTTCATCGAATTCTGTCCAGTGGTTTAAGAGCTATGGTCATTTTTGTAGGTTAACAATATATATTTTATTATAAATAGACTAGAACTTATCAAAATACATAAAAAAAGACAAAAACTAAAACCTGTTTTTGCAAGTTTTTTTATTAGTAATTTTAGGAAAATCTATTGGTTGCCCTAGAAAATTCACTTTTATGATGCTTATTAAAATTTTTTAAACTTCTAGAGACTTCTACATTTGTCTTACACCTTTCAAAATTCTTCTAAATATTTTAAAAGCTTCTATAATTAAAAGATTTTTTCAGAAACTAGTAATAGTAAAACAGTTTGTATTACTTTAAGCTTATAATTACAACCTAGCTACCTCAGTCTACTTAATATGTCTACTCTTAGTACTTTAGTACCTAACATTTAAACCTCGATTACTTTTTTGAAAACTATACTGGCTCCTATAGAATTGCTATCTATAAACAGAAACCAAAAAATGATAGAGCTATTCCTAACAATACAAGCCAACTAAATATGTTATTATGGAATTAAGAACCCATCCAGCTATATATTTTTTTTCAGTTTTTCAACAATTGCAACTATTAAGTATTTGTATAAATTATTCTATACTCAATTTTCTCAGAAAATAATAAAATATATGAAATTACCAATACAATCAAACTAACAACAACTAACTCAAAACCAAAAAACTTTGACAAGCACTTCACAAATCTACATCAAATGTTTTACTATCTTCTTTATTAACTACTTATACATATACTTGTTCTAAGTGTCAAATTCTAATCAATTGCAAAGTTACTAACAATAATTATGAATTGCAAAATAAAACTATATTTTACAAAAATAAAGCATATTACAACAACTGTCTTGCTAAAATTTACAAACATACCAAATTAACTGATTAACCCAACCCTTATTTACCATCAACTCTGAACAAGGTTCTTCTTTACAACATAAGCTTTTAGTTTAACAACCTACTTAACTCTTAAATGATTATTACTTAAATAATCCTCTCACTTCTGAGTTTACACCTTCTTTAATAATCTCTGCAGAAACAACTAATATCAATAATGACATGTTCATTAACAACTCCAATCCACCTAACAATAGCAACCTTAGTACACCAATCAATAACTTACAACAACAATAATTCTTATATCAAGTTCAACTATTATAGCAAAAACAACAGGTTATTCAAAAACTACTCCAACAACTCCAACTATCTCAGTCTTATAACCAAGTAACAAGACTTAAACTCAAATCATCATATGATTTCATAGCCAACTTTTCAGTTACAGATGAAATGTAGAATTATACAAAACTATAAACAGAGTTATTTTATAAACTCTTCAACTTTCTCAAGAAACATCTTCATAATTTTTATTTTAGTAAAACTATCAAAGAAGCATCTAAAAATCAATATGTACTTAAAGCAAGCTTTTATCTATTAATTAGACAAATGACTAATACTAGATCACAATTTTTTATGAACCTAATTCAACAACATAATGAAGATAATGACAAATTTGTTACAATTTTATTCAATATTCTTAAAAAAACACTCAAAAAACTTATTCTTACATTTACAATAATCCTTTTTATCAAATTTAATTATTCAAAAATATTTGCCTTACCTGCTACTATTCCATCTATTTAAACCTATAATTGTTTACAATTATGCATTAACCTTGCCTGACTTTATCTATATCTTTCTGACAATTATCAAGCAATCAACTATACCAAATTTGCAGAAGATATAAACTTAAATCTAAAAGATTTAACATTATATCTAAGGTCATTGAAGTTGATAAACAATATCAATTTCTCTTTATTAAAATAAACAATCAATTTAATATTAAACTTAATTTTAAACTTTCCAAAACTTTATTTCTTGAAAAATACAATATACCATCTTTAAAAAATTCATTTAATTATTTTAATGAATGGTTTGAAAAAATCTTTCTAGTATACAGTTACCAATTTTCTAACACTATACCAAAATTTTAAATTATTATGAATATGAATTTAGACAACACTTCATCTCTCACCTTAAAAGCTTTTATCTACCACTTTTGAGTTTAAAAAACCAACCAGACTTCATGAAAGATGTAACAAAACTTTTAGACATGCTAATCATTATATACTTATTTGCACTGATCCCAAGTATTTATACCTTAAGCCAGTTACAACTAAAGATAAAGAAAAAGAACTTAACAATAAAAAGAAACCTGACAATACTCAAAAAAAAAACTCCAAGCCACAACTTATACATAATTTATCAAAACTTATTAGAAATATATTTAATACATCATATAATACTTATCCAAAAAAAATTGAAACTTGAAATGAACCTTTTCTTGATGCTTTAATATTTTATATTAAAGAAAAACATGAAACTACATTTACTAAACAAATTCCTACTACTGTTTTAGATGAACTAGTAGCAAAAGCAGAAGAGTATACCTGTTCTGCTAATTCTGTTAGAACCAATTTAAAACAACAAACATTTTACTTTTACCAATATTTAACTATTTATCAAAACACAGCTGTACAAAACTATAATATTGACAAAATAAATAAACAACAGGCTATTAACTTTCTTACACCCAAACTTATTAACACTAATTTTCTTGTCTATATTATTATATACTTTGATTGTATCTACAATAAATCTTCTAACTACTCTATAATAACTAAATTTTATAAAAAAATAGCTCTACAAGAAGCTGAAACAATCCTACATAAAAAATTTAACATTAAATTTGAGATACCAACTTCTATTACTAAGTCACTCTTTTTAGAACAAGAAGAACAGACTCCTTTTTATTAAATTTGTCTTTTACAAAACCTATAAATGCAGTTGCCATCCTATTAAATAATATATTCTTAATAGTTAATAGAAAAAATGATGTAAGTAGGCAAGCAGTAAAGCCTATTAATGTGAAAGGTCAGGATTATGACAGTCAAATCCAATGTACAGGGCAGACTTCTTTTTTTTTTTTTTTTTTTTTTTGCTAAGGCCATACTTGTGGTGATACTTTATTGATTTTATATCAGGTTAGTTATTACAACTATTTTTACAGAGATGAGAGTACAGCTAGTTACACATGCAACTTTTGGTTGCCTATTTAAGTAGTCCGCCCTAAGGTTCTACACTAGATGCCATACCTATAACCTACTAGAAAATTATCCATTTAAACCTTTTGATTATTCATTCTGTCATATTGGAATCTCTAAACTAACCCCTATATATACCTACCCAGTATACCATCCGAGCAGTATATTACCTACCCTTTTTGTACTGGTTCCCAGGCCATTACATATTTCAGAGTATGTCACCTGCCAGTAAGGTGCAGGGGGCCTCCTATTGTTAACTATCTATCTACTTTTAGAATACTAACATGGGCTACCCTTACAGAGTTTACCCAAACCCCAGTACTGACTTCACAGTATATCCCTAATACTTTTAGTATACCCCTGCTTTGAACCCAGACTCCCAATCCAGATAGCTCGAAAGGACTATGACCTGTCCTTGGTATATTGAGGCTGGCCCAATATCCTTTTACTCTGATCTGAAATCCAGCAGCCTAGTTGGTGGTACCCCTTATCTGAGGTTCTTGCCTGCCCAAATCCTTCATATTGGTATCCATTTCCTAGGTCTAGTCTTTACAGTAGTACCGTCAAAGATCCATGTTACTTCTCTGCTCAAAATTTCCAAGTAGGCTCCAGCTTCCCAGTTCTACAGATTTACATGGCCTAAGGACTTATTTTAGGTTTGCACCACCTGTTACCAGTTTGCATTCCTCTGTGTAACAGGTTACACAGAGCCCCAGACCTGACAGTCATGCTGGTGCAACTATAGTTTCAGGTATCCTATCCCAACTGATCGACAGAATGCCGTTGTCATAATACCATCTATATATTATATAAGTGATTATTCAAATTTTACCATCAGTGGGTTTTGAACTCACAACCTACTACTTGGGGGTATAACAACTTATACACTTCACTAAGTCACTACACCCTACAGGGCAGACTTTGGTACCTTGCATAGCTGTAAGAGCTGAGCATATGGTGATTAACCTTGTAGAAGACAAACTCAAAAAATCATTTTTAATATCTCTAAATTTCTATAATCTACATATATGTTTTAACAAATTTCTTCTTTATTACAACCTATACTTCTTTCACATAGCCAAACTATTCAATCTCTTATACAACATATTGACAAATATAACCAAAATAATACTATCTTTAGCATTACCTTTTCTGTTAGCAATACCTATTATGAAACTCATATATATCTTTCAAATAACTTCCTTCTACCAAATAATACTGTTATTCATCCTTATCTTCTCTCTATTTTTTATAACCTACCCTTAGATAAAGCCTTTCTAATCCTACCTCTATCTTATCTAACTTATTTCTTAATAATTATACAATATCACAAGCATCTACATCAACACAATCTTTATATGACCTCTATCTAAATATCTGTACATACAATGTTAGAGGTTTTAATACAGTAACTAAGAGAGAAGCTTGGCAAAATTATTGTCTTTACAACATTATTCATATTGCCTGTATCACTAAAACCAAAATCGCTAGCAGTACTAACCTTTAATTTTATAACAATAATCTATTTACTTACTTCTGGGCTAACTCTAAAAGTTCAGCAAAAGGTGCTGTCATTATAATTCACAAACATTTACAACTTCATATACATAATTGTTAAACATACTCTGGTGGAGCAATTGTCTTAAATCTCTTCTTCAAAAGTAAAATCAAACTTCAAATTATAGCTATTTATCTCTCTTCTACTGATATGCAAAAATATAATAAAATTCAAAATATATTATTAAATGGATCCAACAAGCTTTTCAAAACAATCTTCATCTGATAATACTTGCAGACTTAAATACACATGATAACATTTGTAGCTCAACATCAAAATTTTAACTTATTAATTATTTATACCATTTCAACATATTTAACCTTAATGCATATGTTAATAATAAGCATATTATATAGTCAAACAATACTAATTAAAGCTATATTGACTATATTTGGACTGATTCATTCAATATTTAATTCTTTTATTAATACAAACTTGATGATAGCAACACCTTAGCATTTAGTAATCACTCCATCCTTACATCTACATAGACCTTTACTAATGCATATAGCAAACCTCTATGGCATTATACTGGTATTAGTCACAAAATTTTTAATTATAAAGATATGTCAACTAACAAATAAACAGAATTTTCAAATCTTCTTTTTTATAATCTTAGGCTACACATAACAACAATACTAGTTAAACATTAAAACCACCTGGCATAAGATTAAATATTCAATAATTAATACTGCAATACACTCTATTCCTAATAAAAAAACTTGTTATTATAGTTATAACCATCAATACTCCTCTTAATCTACATTATTCTATACATCACTCAAAGAACTTGGACATCTAATAAAGATTGTTAAACAAACTTACAACAAGCTTAACATCAACATAATAAACTCTAAGATTCAAAATATTAACAACAGATCTATTATAATTTTTAGACCCTTAACTCAGACAACTACTTCCAAATTCATACATAGATCCAACATGCACAAGACATTTGGAAACAACTATATCAAGCTCATCACATTAAAAACTTATTGCTACTCCATCAACAAATTCAACAAACTACAAAAAAGAAATATGAAACACTTACAATATGTTCTAAACAAGCTATAAACAACATCCTTAACCAATACAAAGCTTCTATTCACTTTTCCAATATCAAACTTCCTAACCAACATATTACAGACCCTAACCTTATTAAACAGCATATACAATCACATTTTCATGACTGAACTGCATATTATCCAACTAATCAAGTACTGTTTAATAGCTTCTGACATACATACATTATTAACTACAACCACATATCAACACTCAGTGGTATAACTCTCTCAACTTTTCCATAACAGAAGAAAAAGTCCTTCAAACCTTATCAAAACTTCCTAATAGAAAAGCCTGTAGACCTACAGGCATTAGCTATAAAATGCTTAAATATACAAGTACTATCTGTATTCAGGCTATCATAGCTTTATTTAATCATTGTCTCAACTCAAGTCAAATCTCTAAACAATGAAAACACAGCAGAATCTATCCTATTCCAAAATGTAACATATTTAATAGAAACTTAACCTTACTTATCTGATAAGTCTTATTGAACATATTCAAAAAGTTTATACAAAAATTATCATTACAAGAATTAGCATTGTGTTTTCTTAATATCCTATTCTTTTACTATACAACTATGTTGCTTTATCCAACAATAGCACATCTATGCCAATTTATATACTTAACAACTTTATTAAAGACTCATCATGCAACTATAAACCAATTTGGCTCTTATTATAAGATATAAGTAAAGCATATAATTCTGTTAATCTTACTCTTTTCAAAAGTCTTTATAATAACTTGCTCTTTCTAACTCTATTATTAACACTATTATTAACATACTTACTGATCAACAAAATCAAGTTATTACAAACTTCAGACTTACTTTATTATACTCTGTGCTTAATAGCATTAACTAGAGTAAAACTATTACTTCTCTTTTATGAAAAATTTACTATGATCTACATATATCATATATTATAACAACTTTAAAGATTATACTATACAAGTTTCTTGGTTAACTAACCTCAAACATTAAATACACAACAAGCTTAGCTCATATTGTTCAGTTTTTGCTTATATAGATGATACTCTTTGGATTGCATCCTTACAACAAGAATTATCACAAATTCTTTCTACAGCTGAATCATTCTTTAACATGGCTAATATACAGATTAACCTCTCTAAATCTATACTTACAACTAATCAAAAACAAACTAACTATACCATTTTCTTAATCTTCATTTACCAAATAAACCATTTAAATTTTTTGAATACTGGTTTACACTTAATAATAAACTAACTAAACAAACCAAACTCATTATAGCAGAATCATTACATCTTATTAAAATTGCAAGCACTAAGCAAATTACTGATATACACACATGTTATATTATTAATACTGTTATAATCTTTACAATAGAATATCATCTTCACAATATTGTCCTTAATCAAAATATATGTAATAAAATTCTTATAGGTCATATAGGACTTGTTAAAAACAAAGCCAAACTTAGCCACACTTCATTCTTAGCTATACAATATTTATAATATATGAGATATTTAACTACAACACCATATTACAAACTTCACTAAAAGGCTTAATTCCTCTAACCTTCTGGGAATAAGTACTTGTATTAGGATTCAACAACTTCAGAACAACTTGTAATTATTCACTATTATTCTGATATATAAGAATCTTATTATTGATGAGCCTAACAAATATATTGTTAACTTCAATATTATTCAACTCTTTAAACATCTTGACATAATATTTGCATCTAATCTACTATACAACATTGCATATACTATTCAAGAAGGATCTATTCCAATTGAGTCAATACTCTCATCATATACCAAATATTTAACTTTTAAAAACAACTTAGATATCATCACATTCTCTACTTAGACCAACTTATTAAATTTGACAACTTATGCCTTTTAAATTGAAAACACATATTTTTACATATAAACAAAATTCCTAAAGACAAACTACTACTTTGGTTTAATTACTTAGAAGATCAAACTACAAGCTATTCATATAATTGTACTCTTTATCAACATTTACATCTACCTAGTACTAATTACTATAGTTATTCAACTAGACATTTTTTTTTATATAAAAAACTATGGCTTATTAAAGTACTTAATAATCAAATCATTACTGATAAAGCCAGATGACAACCTTCTTTATCAGAAACAATTCTTATTACTCACTAGCAATGCCATATATAATCAGAATTTACTTAGCTTTATCATCTTTCATCTATTTAATTACAAGAATGCTCAGGTTGCTTTCTTAACTCTTACACAATTGCTAATAAATGTACAATTAATATTTCTATCATCTCTTTGCAAGATTCTTTGATTGAGTTAACACATATAACAAAACTTTTAACTTTAATGCTAATCATCTTGACCTCATATACTTTATAGCAATTTGACATTATATTCAAATTCCTAATCATACTAATATTAACATTACAACATATTCTATTTCAACTATCTTTGAATCTGGCATTTTAACAAACAATCTTCAACAAATTGCCAACTATAATATACAATTATCAGAACTCCACTTCTATACAAATGGCTCTGTTATCAACTTGGGCACATCAGAATGCTTTATGGGTATTAAATAAACTCAAATTTCAAATAATACTATAATGTATACATTTCAAGCCTAAACAAAATACTGGTTCTGTTCATTTAAGTCTAAACTTACCACTATTTTATCTGCTTTTATTACAGCTTTTAGAAACTGTACTATACATATTGTTAGAGAGAAATCTGGTTAGAGCCATTAAGTAACGATCATCAAAAACATAATCTGAAATTGTAATCTAGATTGTAACCCAAAATCAGTAATCATGTAATCTGATTTTTTCTTATTGTATGCAAGAAAAGCCTCAAAATTTAGAAGAAGGCATCCACAATTGTGAGCCTGGGCCCTATATGCAACAATTATCACTAAATTTAAAAAGGAAGAAAGACTTAGTAGAATCACCATAATGTGCAACAAGGAAAAGGTGTAATACTTACTTTCATAAGCTTACAACAGAGTCTTCAAACTGTAAAGACATATAAGGAGATGCAGCTATAGCTCTATCAGTAGAACCTATGAAAAAAAAAGATAATTAAAAGACAGAATCATAAGTTAAAGCCCTTCATTTTGTTGTTAAGTGAAAAAGGACCTCCTAAGAACCCTCTTTGGCCCTTTTACTCCTGTAAATTAAAGGAAATTATAATAAATTAATTAAAATTAAAACAGTTATAAGTGTCAAGAGACATATACATTCTTTAAAAGAAAAGCTCTTATACTTACCTGGTAACTTGCTCAAAAGCTACCTTAACTATTGCCAAATTATACCTATCTTGTCTTGCTTTCAAGTAACATTACATGACATCAACACATTTGAAGCAACAATTTGTCACATTGGCTTCATTCTTAAAATCACTTATATTTCTGTGACAATATATATACTGACTCATAGTCAGTAATCTCTAAATATTACAGTCTTTCAAACTTAACTTATACTTTATATTATACATATACATTATACTTTTCATTATGGAATACACTTATTAGCTTTATTAAATTATACAATATTCATATTATTTTTCACAAAGTTACTACTCATCAAGACAATCAATACAATAATCTTGCAGACCAACTCACATGTAATCACTACAACTTACTATACCTTATCTTTATATCTTATAGTATCTATAACTTTTATATACTTTAAACTTCAAAAACTTTCTCTTAGAACTACCTACTCATTATAGTATGCACATAATATATCATACACATATTTATGCACTATAGATTACACAAAATTGCTTTCAAAAATGGTACAAAATTCTTAACCAAGTTAACTGACAGCTACTTGGCTATACACTAATAACAATCAAAAAATTACCAATTTCTTATACAGTTTTTAGTCTTCTATTCTTAAGTTCTTTAGAATTAAAATCCTGTTAAATAATCTTTCTACTCTACATATTCTATATAAATGATATCATTCATATTCATCAATCTGTTATCAATGTTACCAAACTAGTTATTATCTTCACTGAACAATCTGTTCATCTAGCCAATTATTACAGAGCATTATAGACACTTCACTAAAACATACTCTTAATACTAACATATTCAATAGCACATCAAATACTATAATAAACTTACATAACTAAATCAAGCTGCTGAGTAGTATGATTACTCACAGTTTATCAGATGCATCTTCAATTTTCTCAACTCTAACAGGTCTAATACCAAATAAGCTCATCAATACTATCACAAGTTTGTTATTCAAAAAAGCAGCCACAACACATACTATAAAGTTCTTGTTTTACTTCAACCAACAAATTTATTATAAAATCTGGATTCTCTATTGTATTTTAAGATTTATAGCTCAAATCTCTGAATATAACTTACTACCAAACTCTGTCTTATTTTCATCATGCTCTCTTTTATTTAACTCTATTTATTCAAAAATAAACTCTTAATATATTCAATAAATCAAATATAAACTAATCTTCTATACATAATTACTAACACTCAAATTTAGGTAAGCCTTGGTTATTTTAGTTGGTTTAAGTCACAGATAAATTAGTCTAAGCTTCTATTCTTTCTATAATATTTTAAAAGCAAAATTGTACTCTATATAAAATTTTAATTAAATATTCAATAAAGATAGAAGCATAGCCTTATCATTAATATTAAAAAAAAAAGTTATTAATAATCTTTTCAAGTTTCTAGTAATAGCAACTAACTTGAGTTTATTTTAAGTAGCAAATTTTTTTCTTATCTAAAAGTTTTTACTAATTCTAATATATTATTTACATTTACTAATTTATATATAAGAATAACAAAAAAGGTTTTAGACTAAAATTTTTTATTAAAAAATATAATTTTTAAGCATTATTTAGAATATTATTAGTTTTTACTTATTAAATAATTTTTTTAAATTGACTATAATAGATTTTAACTATTTTATTAAGAAGTTGTTTTAATTTATTTAAATCTTTAATTTATTTGGTTTTTTAATATTGGCTATAGAATTGATTAATAAAAGCAAGTTTTGTAACTGTCTAATTATTATTTATATTATTAGTAGTAGCATATGCAAAATAGTAGATTTATTGTTATTTGTAAGTATTTTTTTAAGAAAAGCTATTATGATTTTTTTGTTTAATAATACTCTAATTATTACAATTGCAGCTTTTTAAAAGTTAGCAATTTAGACTAAAGGATTTTAAGCTTTATTTCTATAAAAAAATTTAATTCAAATAACAATTTTATTTTTTTATTATCTTTTAAGTATTTAAGAATATTAGCTAAAATAGTTATAATATTTTAAGTTTGTTGATTATATAAAAGGTTAGGTATTTGTTATTGTAAATTAAAAAAATTTTAAAAAAATTATTTTAATCTTCTAAATTAAAATAATAAAAAGGTTTAAAATTCTTATCTATTTACAGTATGTTGCAAAAATAACCAGAAAATTTTTATAAAATTTAGATTTGCATGATCTAAATTTTTTAGTTTAGATTTTT
>CAJVQA010010285.1:0-11484 GCA_910591915.1 Cetraspora pellucida | reverse complement strand
TCTAACTATAAATAAATAGCAATAATTAGTCTAATAATAATGTATTTGTAATTTATTAAATAAAGTACGCCATTTCGTGTTTTAAAAAAAAAAAAAAAAAGAAAAATGTACTTGAATTATAAACATATAAGACTAACTGATCAACAAAAGACAGTTTTTGTAATACAAATTAATTTCCAAATTTTGTTGTAGGTGAGATTTGAACCTTAGATCTGCCACTTAACAGATAACAACTCAACTACTATACTAGGATTGCTATCTTCAATTACTAACTTTTATATATATATATTATTAATTTTAGTATATAAAATTACTAATTTTTTATATAATAAACTAATTTAAATAGATAATTTTTTTTTTTAACTTTAATAGTCATAATGATCAACCAATTAAAAGTTTATTTATAAATATTTAGTATAAATAAAATACAAATATAATTATATTTAACTTTTTATGTTATTATTACATAGTTATCTAATTGGTATTTATAAGTGATCTGCTATATTAGACCTACTAAAGTCTGAATCAAGTTTGTCTGTCTGCTATTCTATATTTGAATAGTATTAATCTGATATCATTCATTTATAAGAAAGTAAAAAAAATAAAAAAAACTTCTTATTAAGAGAAAAATACATTAAAAAAAAATTATATATAGAAGAGAAATATAAAAAAAAATATATATATATTAAAAAATAAAAGAAAAGAAAGTTGTTAATGAAAATTAGACAAACAGTTACTAATTATAAAAGTTGTATTGGCCTATTAAAAATTATATGTTACTAAATATAGTAATCTTTACTTTAACTCTATCTAATTAATATATTTAATACTAAAATTTATGTTTTAAGAGAAACAATTTAACCAAAATTAAACCGACAGAGAATTTTTTATATATTAGATACTTTGACTTCTTATTACTGGATTTATCTTTATATATGACTCATTATACTTTTTATTAGACCTTACATTTTAATACTTATTACATTTTTGACTAATTATCTTATCATTTATTGAAAATCTTCAATCTCATATTATTGTTATGTTTTTTTCAAAGTATATATATTTATACTTTATTTACAATACAATTCTTTCTGAATAAAATTGATAAATAATTTCAATTTAGAAGAATCAACAATATTAATTTCAAACTAAATTGCTTACTTTTTGATAAAAATTTCTTAAAAAAAAGTAAGGTAATTTTTTAAAACACCAACTATAATGAATATAAGAGTTTATATTATATAGAATATTATATTCAATTAGCTTCTATCTTTATTATTGTTCAAATATAACTTGACAAAACTTTTTTAATTATAACTAAAGTTATTTTTTCAATAATTTTATAAACTTTTACTAAAGAATCAAATTTACAAGAAATTGTTTTTTTTAATTCTTTTTTATATCACCTACATATAATCTAAAACTTTTAAATCTGAATGTTGTATAATAAAGATTTATTATATATAAATCTACTAACTATATAATTTTCATAAATTAGTATATATAGAAAAATTAGTGCAAAGAATTATCAGAAAGAGTTTTTTTTTATTTAAATAGGTAATTTTCTTTTTATTATAATTTATTTTTTATATAATAATTATAGTTAAAATTTTGTAAGTTTATATATCAAGATTATACTAAGATACTTGCATAGTAATATATAAGTATAATATTACACTTTGTATAAATGCCTTAAGCTCTCATTCAAGATGATACAACTAAAAATTACAGATATGTCAATCCAACCAATCAACAAAAACAGTTATCATAACACAAATATAAATTCCAAAATTCATCATTTGTGAAATTTGAACTTTAGATCTGCTATTTGGAAGTTGACAACCTGTTCACTTCACTAAATCATTACACCTCTTTAAAAAAAAAATTTTTATTTATAAATAAATATTATTAAAAAAAATCTAAAAATTTAAATATAAGTTATATTAAATTTTTAAAATTTCTTTTAATAATACACAAATAACAAAAAGTACAATAAAATATATAAAAAAAACAATTGAAATTCTTCAAAAAAAAAATCTATTCAAAGTGTTCAAGAAACTATGATATATAAAATTTGCTCATTTTAAAAATATTTTTACTTATTATTTTTATAAATAAACATGATTTTGATCTTTTTTTTAAAATCAAATACAATCAAGAAAATATTTTTAAAATAAACAGATTTATAATCCCGAAACATTCATATTTAGCTTTCCTATTAGATTCAAATAAGTTAGAAAATGTAGTCATAACTTTTAACTACAAATATGTAATTAAAAGTAAATAAGATCATTGCATAATGACGTGATAATTTAAAGTTTACATTTTTGTAACAACGTACGTATATATTAGACTTTTATGCTGTCTCGAACACCGATTCATGCAACACAATCACGCTACATAACGAATTACTGGGGTACTATCGAACGTGTCGAACACACACGATGTATTACATATATTAGCATAGCAAAGAAAATAATAATGAAGGCTTATATAAAGAAAATTTTTAGCAAAATTTTCGCGATAGAAGATCGTATGGTAGCCTCCGAAAGGTTGTAACATTTTTTTCAAATCCAGATTAGTGGGATTGAACATTTAGATAAATTAGTTAAGAAAAAGTGTCTATTTTCACAATACAATAATAATGTGTTAAATTTTATGTTTTTTGTGTAATAGCACCAGATTTTTAGAGGTTACATATTCAACCGGTTTGAACCGAGTTGTAAAATTTTGACCCGGTTGAACCGTTTTGACACGGTGACCTGGTTCTAAACTCTAATACCGATAATGTTCCGACTTAAATGGACCATCTTGATTAATGCCCAAGTACTCGGATTGAATTGGAGTAAGTTTGGTAAGTTTTACGCCCAGCTTTTCTAGATGAGCTGCTGCAACTTCTTCATCAAGTTTCTTTGGTAACATGTGCACACCAAGTGGATAAGATGAATTATCTGTCCAGAGAGCGATTTGGGCAAGTGCTTGATTTGTGAATGAATTACTCATTACAAAACTTGGATGCCCGGTAGCACAACCAAGATTAACCAATCTTCCTTCAGCAAGAAGGATTATACGTCGTCCACTTTTCAATGTATAACGATCAACTTGAGGCTTAATATTCACATGAGTAATAGCATTTTGCTTGAGCCAAGCGACGTCAATTTCGATATCAAAATGCCCAATGCTACTCAAAATTCAAATGATTCACCGTTAGCAAAAGGTATATACTAAATTATAGAAGTCTAGAGTTCATTAAGTACTTACTTGCAAACAATTGAATCATCCTTCATTTGCTCAAAATGTCTACCTAATATAATATCGCGGTTACCAGTAGCTGTTACGAAAAGATTCCCTTTCGAACATGCTTCTTCCATATTTGTCACCTCGAAACCTGTTAAACTGCGTATCAGTTTCTCAATTTTACAAACAAATATTACCTATAAACATAATATGACTCTACCTTCCATAGCTGCTTGAAGTGCATTGATAGGATCAATCTCAGTTATGATAACGCGGGCTCCCATACCGC
Organism: Cetraspora pellucida; assembly: GCA_910591915.1. Taxonomy (NCBI): domain Eukaryota; kingdom Fungi; phylum Glomeromycota; class Glomeromycetes; order Diversisporales; family Gigasporaceae; genus Cetraspora; species Cetraspora pellucida. The sequence continues at coordinate 7,958 of CAJVQA010010285.1, read as the reverse complement.
GAAGGGCCGCAGAACAACCCTTACCGACATCTCCGTAACCAGCAACAACTGCAACTTTGCCTGCAATTTGTACATCAGTTGCTCGTTTGATGCCGTCAATGAGAGATTCACGACACCCGTAGAGGTTGTCAAATTTCGATTTTGTAACGGAGTCATTTACATTAATGGCAGGAACCTTTAAAGTTCCTTCCTTAAGCATTTTGTATAAGTGATGTACACCAGTAGTAGTTTCTTCTGAAATGCCCTTTATACCTTGGTTATGGTTGAATTAATATCAGAATCGTCATATTTATTATTTATGTATTTATGACAATATATAATAATGAAAATTACCATTCAAAAGTTCAGGATATTTCTGATGAACTAACACTGTTAGATCACCACCATCATCAAGGATCATGTTAAGAGGTTTACCGTCTTTAAATGCATGCAAAGTTTGTTCAATGCACCAAGTGTATTCCTCCTCAGTTTCGCCCTTCCACGCAAATACAGGTACTCCTGTTGCTGCAATAGCTGCTGCTGCTTGATCTTGTGTTGAAAAAATATTGCAGGAACTCCAGGCAACTTCAGCACCAAGACAAGTGAGTGTTTCAATCAAAACAGCAGTTTGAATTGTCATATGAAGACAGCCTGCAATACGAGCACCGGTTAAAGGCTTGATAGCACCATATTTCAGACGCAATGTCATCAAACCGGGCATTTCATTTTCTGCAATTTCAATTTCTTTTCGGCCCCAGGCGGCAAGTGAAATATCACCTAGAAACAGAGTATATCACAACAAGAACTTCAAACTAGCCTGTACAATAATGTTCCGAGTAGTTTACGAAATAAACATACAAACTTTGTAATTGGGCATTTCTTAACGATTAAGTGAGCAGGAAAAAAAAGATCTCGATCACTCTTTTTATGTCGCACAAAATCAAGGTTATGCGAACTAAATCTGGTATTCTAATTTATAAAATTATTAATATAAATATGATTTGTTAATTCAATGGCCAATGGATACTATCCATTCGCTCTAACCTTATAGGAAGACATTCATCTGATTAGCTTATGTAAATCAATTGCCCGTGTAACTTATTTATGCACTTTAAAGTACTTTTCGGGAATGTAACGTTTCGCTAATAAAAAATATCCGTAAAAGTCATTTTTTTTCACTTCGAAAGAACGTTTATATTCACTATGCAAAAATAATCAGAATAATCAGTAACTACAAGAACTTAGAAGACAAAGTGAAGCTAAAATTATTATATTATATATATATAAACTTTTATTTCTAACTGTTTAATCTAAATGGGTTAGTAGTAAAAGATCAGAGCTCAATATTTAAATTTAATTGGTTTCTGTAGCACATTTGGGTTTGTCAATCGTATACTAATAGTTAAAGTTGGTTTTTTTTTTTTTAAATAATAGTTAAAGTTTTTTTTTTTTTTTTTAAAGTCCCTGTCCATAGGGATCTATGTTTTTATTCATGTATTTGGACACGGGTGCCTCCAGGAGCTTCCTTACATTGGAGGTTACAGCTAATCACACATGCACTTTTGGTGCCTAATTTAAGTAGTCTGCCTATACATTACTATACAGGTTCTATATTAGGTGTTATACTTGCAAGTCAACTATGGGTCTTGCCTATTTAAACCCTCTGCATATGCAGTCCATTATGTCTCACAGTGACATCTTTAAGGTTACATCTATCCAAAGTACCTAATGCCTTTGAGGCATCTTAGGATTAGTTTATTCTTGATAAGAAACTTACTAGAACCTTTTATGTCTTATATACAGCTGACCTAGTTTTATGTAATTTGTTATAGTTGTCTAATACTTGCAGTCACAAGGATTATATGTTTAACTACTATGTTATACTATTTCTACTTTTGTAAAATTTATTAGAATCTTAGTACCTATTATTGTGATATTTTTTTTATCATTCTCTATTAACTATTACTCAGGATCAATAGGATTCTCTTGATTTTCAATTTAGATGATCTAGTATAATATACTTATATATTTTTTTTTCTTTGATGATTTTGGTAGCCTGGTTGGTTATATGTTTTTCTATACATCTTGTCATCCAGTTTATCTGCTTATATTTTTGAAAATATTTTATAGATTTCTATTAGTCTAATTGTATTATCAAAAATTCATGTTATCTCTTTAATTAGAAATTTCCAAGTAGACTTTCAACTCTTCGATTCCTTAGTTTACTGTACTTGGTGGTTTTATTATAGGTTTGCACCAAAGCCTTATATGATACTGGTTATACATTTCTCTATGTACATATAACATTACATTTCATATAGATATTCCAAGTTTCTATTCAAGATGATACAACTTAAAGTTATAGATACACCAATCTAACTGATTCTTAAGAGACAGTTTGTCATAACATAGATATAATTTTCAAATTTCATTATAGATAGGATTTGAACACTAGACCTGTTACTTGGAGGATAATAACTCAACCATTATATTATAATTGCTATCTTTGATTAAAGTTTTATATATGTATAGATTTTGAATTAAAAATAGTTTTTTTAAATATATATAATGTGGGATTTAGGTTTTGTAACTTATTGATTAAATTCTCAAACTTTTTATAGACAAGATAAACATTTTAAACAAAATTAAGGTTTGTTTGAGTTTTGTAATTTATTGGTTAAATTCTTAAACTTTTTACAGACAAGGTAAACAGTTTAAATAAAATTAAGATTTGTTTTTGTAATCTAAAAAAAGATTATAATTATAATATAAAAATTTTTAATAAGTTTAAATATATTAAAATTTTAAATAAAATTTTTAAACAAAGATCCAATTATAAAATATATAGATATATATAATAGAGTTTGGGTTTTATAACTTATTAATTAAATTTTTAAAACTTTTTTTTTTTTTTTTTTTTTAACCTTAAGTAGTTATGCTAATATTTTATTAAGATTCTTAAAACTATATATTTTTATAATTACATAGAATTTTCCAATACTCAAGTCTAGCATCACTCAGCCACCTATTTGGTACCTAAATGCAACCTGTTACACTATCTTAGTTAGAAATAAACTGCTTGTTTAACTACTTAAAGCTATATCAGAAGGGTCTTCTCCCTTTTGTGACAAGCATATTAATTGTCTTTCAAGCTTCTTTCTTCACTCAATTCAGTTTTTTTTTTTTCTTTTTTTTTTCTTCTTCTTTTGGCAGCTTGCTTTTTTTTATTCTTTTCTCTGGTTTTCTTCTTATTCGAGTACCTTTCTTCACTTTGCTCGTTATATTGATTTTTTTTTCCTATTCCTGCACTTTTTCATATCGAACTCTCTATATTTGGTTATAGAATGTATTCCATACTGTTCTCATTACTATATCTATACATTTTTGTATTGTCTATCTATTTAGAATCTGTTCAAACCTTTTCCTAACCTCTGTTGTAACTAGTCCTTTTATTATTGACCTTCTGTTCCTAATTTCTTCTGCTTCTGTTTTTCCAAATAATATTTCATATAGAACTAGAGGTGAAATTCTACTTTTTTCACTTTTTTTAAGGTTGTTTCATGTTGTTGCTATTGCTACTTTCTGGATCCTCTTCCACAAGCTTTTTTGTTCGATGCAGCTTGCTAAGTGTACTTAAGTTTTCTTTTTACCTTTTTGACAAACTTGGCAGTCTGTTACTGTATAAATCTCTGGTCTTCTTCTGTTTAACTTTTCTAGTGTTGATAGACTGTCTATTATGCATTTGATCACTATTGCTCTTTTATTACTGAGTTTTCTTGTTATACAGTATACACCTTGTGTTCTATTTATTTCTTTTCAAAAACTTGACCAATTATGTTGTATATTTTTGGTTTCTGATTCTAATGTTCGAATTGGGTTTGTTTCTCTCCAACTGGCTCCAATTCTGGCATTTATTATAATTTTGCAAAGAAGTCTTGCTAGTATATCAACCTTTTTGTTTTCCCATTCCAAGTGGTACTCTACTCTCTCACATCTGACTTTCTCTACAGATATTGTCTTATTACATACTGCTCCTTTTTTTGCAAGTACATCTGCTTTGTTATTCTATTTGTCATTACTGTAGCTTTTGACTTTAACCAGTTCTATTTTGATGTTTTTGTTTTTGACTAAATTTACAATGTTTATTAACCACATTGTATTTTTTTTTTTCAAAACTCTAACATCACTTATGTCTTGAATTGCTTTACTAATGTTTCTTAATGCCACTAGGCTGTCTGTATACACTTCAATAGCCTTCTTTTCTGGTATCATTAAAGCTGCTAACTATATTATTGCTAGTTCAGCTGTTGTTGCTAAGAGCCAACTTTTAAGTCTCAGTACTGTCTTTTCTTTTGGCCAATCTCTTTTATTTCCAACTTGTACCCAGCCTATACCTATCCTTCCTAAACCATTTTTATTTCTTTCTTTAAATAATGCACTATCTGTATAAAAGGTATATTTGTTTTTGTTTCTTATTATGTTTTTTGTAAGAGCTTCTATTAGATAAGTTGCAATTTTCTTTTTGAATTTTTGTTTTTTAATTAGTTCTATTTCTAGTCTTTCTATTTGTTTTAACCCAGCTAACTTTTTTTCTTTCACTCTCTATTCTCTTATTGATCTATTTTCTAGCAATTGTTCTATTGTTGTATTGATCTTATTATTGTTCTTTTCTACTAGTATTTCTGAAATTGCTTTAATACTATTGCTCTGTCTTATTCACCTTTTGCATATGTCTATTGTTTGTTCTGATTTACTTCCACAATCTTTGCATTTTCTTATTTCAGTAAATGTTTTGTCTTCTATTTCTTGCAATAACTAATGTTCTATTAAGACTTTTTTTTTCTTTCTTCTTCAGTATTTTGCTAAAGTGCTGATCATGCATTGGTCTGTGTACAATTTACTCTTTTTTTCTTCTATCTTCTGATACTATCATCCAGTTAATCATCAATGCTTGGGTGTTAAAATCATTAATTTTGAAATGGTCATATATTTTTCTGCATGTCTGTGCAACTAACACTTTCTCTTCTATTTCACTAAACTATTTAGCTTTCTTTCTTTTGCATAACAATCTTTGTAAGCTTTTGAGCTGTCTTTATCTAATTAGGTTTTCATCTTTAACATCTATAAGCTGATTCAGATATAGTATATCCCATTCATTTATTGTACTACTACTTGCTATCCAAGTTTTGGCTTCGACTAGGTCTCTTATTTTTATCCCATATCCATATACTTTCCATATGCAGTTTTCTGTTTTGATGTTTATATCCATCTTTTTTGCTTTGACTATTGTCTGACAGACTAGATTATGTTTTCAAAACTTTGATTTTTCTGGTTTTCTTTTAGTGTTCTATATGTCTTTTGTTAAGCCTGCCTTTTGGCATCCTTAAGCTATTCTAAGTTTTGTCAGATCACTCAGGCTATCTTTTCTATTAAGTCTCATAAATAAACTACTTATTTGCTTTGTTACTATCTTTTGACTTAGTGATCTATAGCCTTCTAAATCTTTATGTTCTATTATACAGTTGTTTGTAGTTTTCATCATATTGCACTTATATTTTGCCAAACAGATTATCAGTTGGTAAATCTTATTAATCATCTTTTCTGACATCTTTGTTAACTGTAGAAGATAGCCTAACTCTGGAATTATTATTGTATTGTTTATATATATGATTTGGCTCATTGTTATTTTTTTGTATCTTAGGTCTTTGACTGTTTGGCTAACTATTTTTTTAGCTTTTTTGCAGACTAGTGACTCTCTCATTTTACTGTTTAGCCAGATTCCTAATAATCTTACAATTTTGTTTTTTGGCTTTTCTGTTATTCTGCTTTGCCCAAAAATAATTTTTCTATTTTCTTTTCTTTGTCTAGAATTCATTACTATAAGCTTTAACTTATCTTCATTTATTTCAATATCATTGGCTTTGAAAAACTCTTCTGCAATTTTAAGAATTTTCAACAATTGTTCTTTGCTATTTGCAATCCATGTTGTGTCATCTGCATATGTAATTGCTGCTTGTCTGTATTTTGTAATACAATTAATAGCTGTACCTTTTAATACTTCTTGCTCTACTATGTAGCCTAATGATTTATTCTCTTGAATTTTTTTCAGTAGTGGATCGTAGAAAAGTCACCAAATCAGTAAAGAAATTATCTCCTCCTGGTCTATTCCATCTCCTGCTGTTATTTCTTCTGTTAAACCATAAGCTATGATCACTTTAAATTAATATTTATGAAAGAGGTTGATAATGTATTTTACTGTTTTTTGTAGTATCTTGACTCTTTTTAGTGTCTATTCTAAGCTTTCTAAAAAGACTGAGTCAAATGCCTTCTTTATGTCTTGCAAGAGTATCTATATTTCTTTGTTTTTCTCTTGTGTTTCTTCCATTATCATATTTAGTAGATGTATTGGCTGGTCTGTTGAGTTACTAGGCAGACCTGCATAGTTTGGCCTTTTAAGTATTTCTCTTTTTGTAAATATCTTGGTCAGCCTTTTTGTTAGCACTTTCGTAACTAGCTTTCTAAAGATCTCAATTAGTACTATTGATCTAATTTTGTTCAAGTTATATTTTCAGTCTTCATCTTTTGGAATTGAATAGACTTGCACAATTTTCCACTTTATTGGTAGTTCTCTTTTTCCTAAAACCAAATTTGCAAAAACTCTAAAAATCTTTTGTGATTTTTTCATTGCTTGTTTTATTAGTATATAGCTTATACCTGATATTCCTAGGGCTGTGTTGAACTTAAGTTTTCTTATTGTATCTTTCTACTCTTTTTCTTTAATCTTCTCTTTTAGTTTACTGTATTATAACTTATTGATCTATTCTTTTGAATTATATATTTCTTTCCACTCTTCAGGCATTTCTTTTAATTTAGTTTTCTATTTTCTGAATTAGTTTTCGAAGTAAATTGCCAGACTATTTAGAACTTCTTTAGGTTCTGTTGTAAGTCTGACATCTTCTCCATCTTGAACTACAAATCTGTTTAGGGTTATCTTCTTATATAGTTTGTTCAATAGGCTAGCTACCATTCATTTTTAATTCGATTTAATCATTTCATATTTTTTATTTATATTTTCTTCTATCTGCTTTCTTTGATTTCATTCCCATTTCTCTTTTTTTCTGTTTTTGAGAATCCTTTGCCAGCCTTTTAGATTATCTATTCAGGCTTCTAACTATTGCTTTTGTAGCTTTGGTAAATTAGCTTCTACTTCTTTGCCTATGTTTTTGAGTTTAATATTTATTTCTTCTTTTTCTTCTTTCTCTACCTCTTGGCCTTTTCTTAGTTTTGCTTTTTTGATTATTTGTTGTAGTTCAATCACTTGCCTGTGTTGCTATAATTTTTTCTGGTGTTATCTTTTGTTTGTTTTTGTATTGAATATTTTCTTTCTTGAAATTCGCTTATTTGCTGCTTCTATTATAGCTTCTTCTATTGCATTTCATATGTGATTAATCATCTCTGTGCTGAAGCTATTGTTCACATTATTATCTTTTAGCTGCTTTAGTACTTTTTTCTACTCTAGTTGGACTTGAAGCTCTTTTGCATATTCTTACCAATCCTCTTGTTTAGCTTTCTCATATAAATATATTGTTCTTATTTGTTTTTTTTGTTTAACTTTTGCACTGTTATGGTTTGCTATTATATGCTCCAACCATATGACTGTTGTTAGTATCTTATGGTCACTGTCTGTTATATCTTTTGCTTCCTCTATATTGGCTTCTTGAAGACCTGTTGTGATTAACTCTAACAACTAGATATAATCAATTCTTGTTGCTGCTTCTTGGTTAGACCATGTATATGCTTTTTTTGTTAGATGCAACTTTCTATATGTGTATATAAACTCCTGTCTTTTAAGTTATTTAAAGATTGGCAGCTTCTTGTAGTTTGTTAGTTGTGAGTGTTGTCTATCCAATATGTTATCATCTGTATGATTGAAATCTCCAAGTATGATCACTTCTGTGTTCTTTTTCTTGTTTGTTACT
>CAJVQA010010284.1:0-11485 GCA_910591915.1 Cetraspora pellucida | reverse complement strand
TAAGTAAATTTGTTCTATATATAAAAAATATATATATAATATTGAACTTGAACATGTTTATAAACTTTGAACTGAACCTGAACTAAACTAAATTTTAAGTTTAGGTTCAGTTTAGGTTTATAAATTTTAAGTTTAGTTCAGGTTTATGTTTAATAATTTGCAAAATTTAAAGTTCAGTTCAGGTTTAATGAACTTGGTTCATGAACCTAAATTGAACTGAACTAAACTTAAGAACACTAATTAATAGTATCTTCAGAACAAGAGTTAGAATTAGAATTTGATATAAAATTGGAATCAATTGAGTCTTTACTTTTTTATTTCTAAATACTTAACATTTTGGTTGTATAGAATTTAGTAAATAAAGATTTAAATGTTGTATTTTGATTTTTTTTTTTAATTGTTAGATATGAAAAGTTATTGTTTAATTTTTTATAAAAAATTTGTGACAAAAAAATTGCTATTTTTTTTTAAATATAATATGTTATTAAATATAGCTTTATGTAATTATTATTTTTATTAGTAAGTTTTATTTTATTTTCTTATTTATATTTAGCATTTTAATTCTAATTTATCTTTAACATTACTTTTTTACAAGACTTAAGATATTTTTGCAATTTTATATATGAACTAAGCATTAATAATTTTAAAAATTCCCAAATCAATATTGGCATTATACCTTTTGTATATTTAATTAATATGTTTTTTCTGTTATTATTTTTTATATAGCAATTAATTTTTAGTTTGAACTATAAAAGATCTTATATTATTTGATATTGTTTTAATTAGAAATAACTTTATATATTGTTATTCTTATAACAAATATAGGTAATGCTAAGAAAAACTTAAAATAATAATCTTAGTTTATTTTTTATAACTTAGATATAAGTTTAATATAAAAAAAATTTTTTTTTTCTCTTTAATAATTTTGCCAAGGTTATTTCTGTGCTCTATATTTTCGAACTAATTGTTCTTAATATTATTAGTCCTTAGATCCGATCTGTACTTTTAAACTTTTCAAGAGTAATCTATTGCATTGACCTTTGCTAGAATCAAATAGCTTTATCAGGTTTTATTCAGAACTAACTGTCACTATGAGTTTATATAGTATCTTTGATTGTTAGACTTTTAGCTTCACATTATGTCTCATGATTTCAGTTATTTCAAATTGGATTCTAACTCATATACATTATCATATGGCTTTTCAATCACAGGTTACTTGCCTTTTCTAGAAATAAGTCTGTCTGATGACATCTCAGATTCCTAGTGCTGCAATGTTGCAGTTTTCTATTTTTAGAAATGTATTTCTACAATTGCCATTACTAGGGTTTGAACTGGCAACCTTGTGATTTATAACCTCAGAGCATAACTACTATGCTTCAACCCTAGAGATCAAAAAAAATTATTCTAATTTTTATTTAAAATTATATTTATTTATTATTTACTACTATTTAAAAAAAGAATCAATAAAATATATACTATTTGGAATGTTATTAATAAAATTGATTATATTTAGATCTATTGATAATGTTATATCTAATATTAAAAAAATATGTATGCATATATTTAATAGGTAAATTATATTTTTACAATAACCTGTTTTAATTGATGATATCCTATTTAGTACTAGTAGTTTCTATAAATATATTTTATTTTTTGTAAGAGAAATTATTCAATACAATGTCTAATATTTATTGTGCAAACAATTTTTTATAAAAAGTATAATAGCTGCTAACTAAAAATCTGTAAGATTTTTTTTGAAATATTCCTGTTGTCATTATAACTAGAGATGCAAGTGGCACTCTTTTATTAAGATATTATAAATAACTTAGTTACTTTTAGATATTTACATTTTAGTTTAAAAGATTTAGATCAAGTACTAAAAAGATTGTTTTTTAGAATTCATATTTCCTTTGAAATATAATTTCTAATAAAAGAGTTTAGAGAGTTAAGAGATGTATCTGAGTTTAAAAAAAAGTTAAATGCATTGTAATGTACTTTTTTTAGTATTATCATCTAGTTTGTTAAATAACAATAATAAATATACTATAATAAAAATAAGTAGAATCTCTATTAAGTAGTTTGTAATTGCACTATTTAATCTTTATTTTTTAATTAATTCTATCTTTTGTACTTTTGTCTACTTTAGATCTATTAATTTGCTTTCTTCTTTTTTTTGTTCTTCTAATATTCTATTTTCTAATATTTGTTCTAATATTGCATTAATTTTATTATTACTTTTTTTCTACTAATAACTTTGCCATTACTTTTATATTATAGTCTTATTTTATTTATTTTTTATATTTGTTTCTTGTCTGTTCTAATCTAATTCATAACCTTTGCATTTGCTTATTTTTGTAAATCTTTTTCTTTTTTTTTGTATATTAGTCAGTATTCAACTAACATTTTTTTGTTTTTTTTCTTAATTATCTTGCTAAATTGCTGATTCTGTTTTGGCCTATATATAATCTATTCTTTTTTTCTTTAGTCTTTTAATATTTTTGTTTACTTAATATTTAATGTCTGTATATTAGAACTAGCTGTTTTTAATAGTTGTATATTGTTTTATATTTTTGTATTACTAGCATCTCTTCTTTTATTTTACTAACTATTTAGCTTTTTTTTCTTGCATGATAGTTTTAAAAACTTTTTAGTTGTTTTTATATAATTAAGCTGTCATCTTTTATATCTATAAACTAATTTATATATAATAGCTCTATTTATTTATTGTATTCTTACTTATTATTTATGTCTTTGTTTTTATTATATTTCTTATTTTCTTGCTATAACTATATATAGTATAATCTTGATATAACAAACTTTAATAAACTAAAATCATTATTATAACAAATTTTTTTTTACTAAAATTCTTAAGTTTAAAATTACTCTGATATAACAAATTTTAAATATAAAACTTTAATATAATGAATTACAAAGTAATTTACAATTTGTATATAAAAAAATTACTTTAATATAACAAATATCTTAATAAAGTAAAATATTTGCAATATAATGAAACTTGTATAATATTATTATAGTTTAAATTTTCTTTTTTTATGCTGTTTCTAATTTTTTAATATGAATACAGTTACAAATAAGTAGCAAATTAAAAATAAATCTAGTGGTACTTAAAAGAAAAAAAGAAGTACCTTAACTAATAACTAATAATATAATTTGTGTTTTTAAAAAAAAAAAACTTGCTATTAAAAATTATAATCTTGCAGCTAAATTTGGAATTAATGAATTATTTTGTAGTGAAATTTTAGCAAAATCAGACTATTGGTTATTCATTAATTTAAATTCAGATGCAAATAATAAAAAAAAACAAAAAGTCTGTTTTTGTAAATATTAAGTTAGCTGTTACATTTTGAGTTAAATATATAATAGAAAATAAGCAGACCTTAACCAGTTATTTTATTCAAAATAAAACAAAAGAGTTTGCACAATTATTAAATAAAGATAAATTTAATATGTCAAATAGTTGGTTGCATAATTTTAAGCAAAAACACAATATTTATAAATACAAATATTAAGAAAAGGCTAATAGTGCACTTTTAAACAAATTGTCTAAATTTAGAAGTAAACTACAAAATATTATTTAACTATATTAGCTTGATAATATTTTTAATTATAATAAAACCAGTTTATATTATAGAATAGAACTATTTTATACATTAATAATAAAACCAGTTTTAGAAACTAAAAAGACAAAAGATTATGTTATAGTATTGTTAATTGCAAATGCAACTAGCTAAGAAAAACTAAAACTATTGTTCATTTATAAATATAAAATTTACATTTAATTTGTAATATTAAAAAAATTTTATTTGTTAATTATTTTAGAAACAAATCTGCATGAATAAAAAATCTATTTGAAATTATTATATTAAAGATTTAAATTCAGAAATACAATGTAAAAGTATTATATATTATTTTTAATTAATAAAACATCAATTCATATTTTTAATGATGATGTAGTACTAACTAATATAAAGAGAAAGACACTGCCTCTGCATATCATAACACATATTTAATTAATAGATACCAAATTATAAACTCTTTTAAAGTAAGTATAGTATATAGTATTATAGAATATGAATAAAGTTACAGTATAGTAATATTTTAAGCTTTTGATGCTTTTTTTTAATAAAATTAAATATAGGCATTTTCTTGTTCAAAACTATTTAAATGCATATAAATTTGCACAAATAGGTCAAACCACTTTAAATCCAGTTAATATAAAAGAAGTAAGGGCCATGTTATTAATTATTTAATTATTTTTTATTAAAGATCTACTCTTTTCTCTTTTCTTAATATATAAATACTTAGGTTCTTTATATATAATTTTAACTTTTTTTATCTTCTTTCTTCTAAAAAATCACCTGATTTTTGACACTTCTCTAATTATTGTTTATTAGCATAAAATAAAATTTTAAATAAAACAATTGGAAATTATTAGTATAAAACTGGAATTTTTCTAGTTAAATTAAATAATAATAACTTATTATTACAAGACTATGATGAATATTTTAATAATTAATTAGAGTTTTATTATTTAATTGAACAGCTTTCTATTAATGCTAATAATACTTTATTAGTATCAAAATATATAAGCATTAATAATAAATTACCTATAACTGCAATTTTATCAAATCAAGAAATTCTAATTGCACTTAAGAAGATAATAAAGATAATAAAAGAGAACTACTAATCAAGATTTTACTTAATACAGCAATAGAAAGCTTAGAGAATATTAAATTGTTATTAGCTAATCTACTAGAAAATCTATATATTAAAAATAAAAATTCAAAAGTTATAAACTTATTCAAAAAAAAAATTTCAAGTTTAATCATATAACAAAAAAGACAAACAAGTCTAAAATTATTTTTTAGCAATAAATAACTGTAATTCTAAAAGCAGTTAAATATATTTCATTATATATAAAAAGAAATCTTAATTTTTTTCTTTATCTTTTTTTTAATTATTTTTAGTTTTCTTAAATTTGCAAGCAATTTTATTTACAAGTTATTTAAAATAAATAATTTAGAATTAAATATACTGTACTATAAATATTATATACTATTTAGTTTTAGTAACTTAAGACTTTATATTTATTTTAAAATTTTTTATATATCAAGAAATTTTAAAAAATATTTTTATTAGTAGTATTATTTTATACAAAAGATGCTACTATAGTAGATTGTTACTGTTAGACAATTAATTTTATAATCCAAATAATAATTCAAAGTGCTTTATTTAAAGATATTTTTTTAATAACTTAAGAGATTAATTTACAATAAATTTTATTTTAATTAATAGAATGAAGTTTTTATTTGAAATCTAAATTTATTTTATAATCTACTTTTAAAATAAAACTAATCATATTATATTTACAAAAAGTTCAGTCTTCTTACATTGTATTTTTTAATATTTTTGCTAATATTACAGTAGTTTCTACAAACTTTAAAAATGCATCTAACTATTATTATTATAAATCTGAATTCTCAAAAGCTAAAGTTTTACTTGTTTACTCTCTTAAAAATATGCTTAACCAGGTTTAAAAGTTTTAATTTAAAATTTTTAATAAATAAAAATTAATATTTAATTTTTATAAACATCTTTTTTTTAACAATTCTTTAGCCAACAACAACAACAAACTGAACTACAGAAAAATGTTATAGCAAGGTTAAAAAATAAAATACTTCTGGTCCTATATGAAGTAGATTGTTGTTAATAAAGTCAAAATAAATGTAAATTACTGAGAAGCAGGTGTTCTTGCAGTTGTTTGGAGAGAGGTCAAGCTTTTCTTCTTGGTGAATTCTTCTCTTTATTTGGCATCCAAACTAAAAAGATATTCTAGAAACAATTGTAAAAAAACCCAAGCTAGAACTATTAAAAACTTGAAGCAACAACTATATAACTGTAAAACTTATTTGAAGAATCATATATAAAAATTATTGTCTCTTACTTTTCTTTGAGAAAAATTTTGTAAAAGTGGATGATTTAGTTTATCTTTTCCAAAAGATTGATACATAAAGTCATCAAAACAGTTATCAGTATTTATTTTCTAAATAAAATTGTCATCACATAGATTAGAAACAATACAGCAACATAAACATAACTCATATATATGTTTCAAACTGCTGAAACCCTGTAAAATATTGCTTCTAAACTAACCAGTATCTTATGCTAACTCTCTACATTCAAGTTAAAGTTTTATTCTATATGGTTTTTGTTATATATTTTAAGTAAATAAAAAAATAGTAGAGTTAATTCTATTTAGTATAGTTTATAATTTTTAAAAGCCTAATACAGGTTTATAATTGTAACTATTTAATAGTTATGTAGTGAGAGTTATACATATTTTTTTTTTCTCACTTTACCTCTTTTCTTTTTTTATTTTTTTGCATTTGTATCTTTTATTGTCTACCCTTATACTTTTGTGTTTTCTTTCTATATAAGTTTTTTTTGTTTTTGTTTACTTTTCTATAAGAAGATGTTATCAAATTGGCAACATTTTATTGTAGAGCAGTGGTCTGACATATTTTAATTTTTTTTGAAGTTAGATAGTTAGTGCAGACAGATTGCTTGTAGAGATATATAGAACCATCTGCATAATATTGAGCCAGAATTTATACAATGATTTGTATATATATAATGCAAAAATACATAATAAAGGTGACTAGCAAAACTGTTTAAGTAAAGAAAAAAAAATATATATTTAATTTTTATATTTTTACAATAGCAAGATAAATAAATTAAATACTTAATATACAAAAATTATTTATAATAATTATTTTCTACTAAGACATATTATAAAGTGAAGTATTGTATTTAAGATGTATTAATATATAAGTGTACCAAATAAAAACCTAAAATAATGATTTTTTTAATTATTCTTCTAGGCTTTTACTTGGTATTACTTACTTTTTTACTTACAGGTCTTATTTATTGTATTAGATTAGTAATATTTTACTAATATTTATTTAGATATAATATTTTGTTATCCTTACTATCATCTAATTTTGAACTAAAAATATTAATGAGTAAAGATAAAATGATCAATTTTGAAGATTTCTTGAATGGTACAACTTATTTATATTTTATTTGTTTATTATTATATGTTTTAAATATTCTAATATACTATATAATAGATTTGCATTTATTTAGTTAATATTTAAAGAACATATGTTTATTAAATTAGAATTTATATTTTATATACAGTCATACCTCTTTATAATCACACTTTTGAGACCATATGAACTTTTTTTAAAAAACGTTCTTGTAAAGAGGTATGCTTATATAGAGGTCTTTTGTTATATATTAGATAGTAATTGGGCATAAATATAGGTGTGATTATAAAGAGGTTTTTATATGATGTGATTATATAGGGGGTGATTATAAAGAGGTATGACTGTAATAGATTTTAAAATATGAAAATATTTTTTTTTGTTAACTTTTTATTTTGCTTTAATAAAGTTAATAAAACTATATATATAGTAACTATCTGAATTATAGATTGATACTATATATTATATATAAAATAAATACTATAATTTTGTTATTATAATTTAGATATAAGTTCTTATATTAGGTGCATATTATGTAAACTAAATGTTTTATAAAATTATATATATATTTACTATATCAAGAATATATATAGTAGGGTGTGGTGACCTAGTGAAGTGGATAGGTTGTCAACCCTCAAGTGGCAGGTCTAAGGTTCAATTCCCACAAACGACGAATTTTAGAAATTATACCTGTGTTATAGTAACTATCTCTTGCTGATCGGTTGGATTTTGGGCATCTGTAATCTTAGGTACACCAAGTCAGGCCCCATCTGACATTAGAAGCTTGGGGCATCTATGCTAAGTGTAACATTACACAGTACATGTATATAGAGGAATGTAAAACTGGTGTTATATAAGGCTTTGGGCAAACCCATGATAAGACCACTGAGCGTAGAAGGCTAAGAAACTGAAGAGACAGAAACTCACTTGGAAATTCCAAGTAAAAAGGTAGCACAAACTTTCGATGATGCCATTGAACTAATGAAAGCCCATGAAACACCTTCATAGGAACTGTCGAATAAACCAGATGACAAAGATGTGTAGAGGAGCACATGACCAACTAGGCTGCCAGAATTGCCAGAGGAAAAGGATACATAAGTATACCATACCAGGCTATCTGGATTGGAAGTCTGGGGAGTCAGTTAGTTCTGAGTTGCAGCTAGTAGGGGATGATGGAGAAGAAGTCAGAAAGATGGGTACCAGGGTTTGGGTAAACTTTATAAAGATAATAGTGGTTTAAAGAGTAACCCTGATTGCAAGTGTTGACCCTGGTCATAGTGTCAAACCAGGTTAGCAGTAAAAAGGAATACGGCTTACTCTGGTAGGTTTACTTCGAGGATAAAAATAGTCTAAAGACTATAGTCCTATGGTTGAATACGAATAGATCTGGATCTGTGATCTGGTGAAATTAATACTAGGGTTAGATCAGAGGGTTTAAATAGAACATCTAAGCAGGGGTGTTAGGTACAGCAACTGGTAGGGAACCCTCGGGCAGACTTCTTAAATAGGTAATATAGAAAAGTTACACATATAGCCAGTTGTACACTTGTCTAATAGTTCATTATAGATACGTCTATATAAAACATGTACCTGCTATAAGTATTAATAAAAAGCTCGGACCAAAGAGGTCACCTTAATACAAAAAAAAAAAAAGAATATATATAGTAAACCAGATGTTTTATAAAATTATATATAAGTTCATTATATTAAGAAATCTTAGTAATTCAAAATATAAATACTGTCTATATATTATATAGATGTTTATTTAAATTTTGTTATTAGTAGGTTTTGAACTCACAACTTATTACTTGGAAAGATAACAACTTATTTACTTTATTAAGTCATCACACCCTAATCCAATTTATTAAAATTACTAATAATAATAAAAAAATAAAGTAAATATATTTTTATTATAAATTGAAGTACTAATAATTTTTTAAAAAAGTTTAATATTAAAAATGATGATCCTAGTGTAGTGGTTGGGTTGTCATCCTCTAAGTGGCAGGTCTAAAGTTCAAATCCCATCTATGCCGAAATTTGGAAATTATATCTGTGTTATAGTAACTGTCTTCTGTCGATCAGTTGGCCTCATGTGGCTATTACCCAGGTACACCAGGTTGGGTCCTCCCGACTTTGGAAGCTCAAAGCATCTATGTGAAGTATAACATTACATATATATAGAGGAATATTAACCAGTATTGCATAAGACTTCGATACAAACCCATGATAAGACCACTAGGCATAGAAGACTAAGGAACCAAGATGACAGAAACCTACTTAGAAATTCCTGAGTAAAAAGGTAGCATGAACTTTTGACAGTACCATTGGACTGGTTAAAGCCTATGAAACACCTTTATAGAAACTGAAGATTAAAACTAGATAGCAAAATATATGTAGAGGAGCATATAACCAACCAGGCTGCTGGGTTTGCCAGAGGAAAAGGATACAGAAGTATACCATTCCGGGCTATCTGAATTGGTAGTAACTAAAAGTAAAATAATAGAACTGTTTTATTATTTTGCTATTATGTTACTATTATGTTACTTATATTGACAAACCTCCTATTATTTTACTGTTATTCTGCTGTTATGCTGCTATTATACTGTCATTATTTGGCAGATATAGGGTAGAATAATGGCAGTTTTTTTTTTTGTTATTTACCTATTATTTATCTTTTATTCATTCATTCGACCTGTAATTATAGTAAGTAATATATGATATCCTTTATTACTTATATTAGATATTTGATAAGTTTTAGACAAGACCTTTTTGTTAATCACTAAATTATATCTTTTTTAATAGTTCTATATAAGTTCTTTTACTAATAAAGTTTTTTTTTTATTTTTTTTAAATATTAATAGTAAGACCATGTCTTTAACTTTATTGAAATTTAATTAAAGTTTTTACAAAAAAAAACTTGCTTTTAAATTACATATGAATAATAGAAACTTAGATATATAATTTGTAATCTAAACTTTTTTACTAATAAAGTTAAATCCTTCTGATAATTAAAATGATTAATAAAAAATTTACTTTAGCAACTTATTAAACAACTAATAGAACTTCATTATTAAACTACTATACATTATATAATATATATTTTTTTTTTTTTAAGCAGTTACGCTAGTGCTTTATTAAGATTTTTAAAACTACTATTGTAATTACATAAATTTATCTAACAACTAAGCCTAGCATCACCCAGCTACCCTAATAGCACCTAAGTGCAATCTGCTACATTACTTCTAGCAGAAGTAAGCTGCTTGTCTAACTACTTAAAGTCCGTAATGAAAGGGTCTTCACCCTTTCACGACAAGCTTGTTAATTGTCTTTCTAACTTCTTTTTTTATTTGCTCTTCTTTTTCTTTTGTTTTCTTCTTCCTTTCTTTTATTACTTGCTGATTAGCCTTTCTTTTCTTTCTTATACTTGACCTTCCTTTTCTCTTTAGTCCTCTTTTTTTCTTTTTACTTGTTATTCTTCTTCTTTTTCCCATGCATTGACCTTTTCACAACGAATTCTCCAGACTTGTTCATAAAATGTATTCTATGTTGTTTTTGCCAATATGTTTGCAAAATGTTGTCTTGTTTTCATACTTAAGATTTGGGATAACCTGTCTTGTGTTGTTCTTGGAATTAGGCCTTTAATCAGTGTTTTTCTTATTTCTATTTCTTCTCGCTCTGTTTGTCCAAAAAGTGCTGTATATAATACTTGAGATGGAACTCATATTTTTTCTTCTTCTTTTAAGCTGTTCCATGCTGTTGTGATAGATACTTTCTGTATTCTTTTCTATAAATTTGCTTGTTCCTTATATGATGCCAAGTGTTCTTGTGTTTCTTTAACTTTGCTTTGGCAAACTTGGCATTCAGCTGTTATATATATATCCAGCCTTCTTCTATTAAGTTCTTCCAATGTTGAAAGTTTGTCCAAAATACATTTCATGAAAGTACTTCTTCTTGTACTGCTTCTTCTTGTTAGGCAGTGTACTTCTTTAGATGAATCTAACCTTCTTCAAAAGTATGTCCAATCATATATCATTAGTTCTTCTTCTAGCTTAATATTCTTAATCACTATTGTTTCTTTCCACTCTACTTCCAGTCTGGCATTTGTTACTATTTTACATAGAAGTCTTGCAGGTATGTCCATCTGCTTGTTTTCCCACTCTAAGCAGTACTCTATCTCTTTATGGCAGACTTTTTCTGAAAAGATTATTTTTTTGCTTAGTATTTCCTTCTTCGTAAGGCTATCAGTTTTGTCATTCCATCTATTTTTACTATGACTCTTAACTTTGACTCATTCTATTTGTATATTCTTTGTTTTTACTATATCTATTATCTTCAATATCTATAGTGCATTTTTCTTTTTAAGAACCTCATTTCTATCTATACACGCTAATCCTTTACTAATGTTTCTAATTGCTGCA